>PVKP010056906.1:0-10399 GCA_004027715.1 Plecturocebus donacophilus
AAAGTGCAAGTAAATATATTGAAGGACAATTGAATAGTAATGTTTAACAATTGGATAACTATGTGTGGAGTAAGGGAGAGGGAAATTGGAAGCCTAAGATGTTGGAAGAAAGATGATGAAGAAAAAAGTAGGAATTCAGTAGGAAAGTTGATTTCAGAGAAGTATGCTGAAATCAGTTTTAGATTCGTTGCACTTCCAAAAATGGTGAGACATTAGAACTTATGTTGATAATGTAATCTTCAGGATGAAAATGAGGTACAGATTGAGGAACTGACCTAGATTGAAGGAGACTAGCGAGACCTGGAATGGAGAAGTGAGAGCCAGGTTTTCTGACTTCACCAGTGACTAGTCATTCTCCTATCTCTCTCCCTTTCTTCAAGCCTTCTTATTCCCTGAGACACAACAACATTGAAATTAGGCCAATTAGTAACCCTACAATGGCCTCTACGTATTCAAGAAAGAGTAGCATGTCTATCACTTCAAGTCTAAAAGCTAGAGATGATTAAGATTAGTGAGGAAGGCATCGCAAAAGCCAAGATAGGCTCAAAGCTAGGCCTCTTGTACCAAACAAACAAATTGTGAATGTAAAAGGAAGAGTTTTTGAAGGAAGTTAAAAGTACTACTCCAGTGAACACACAAATGATTAAAAAGTAGAACAGCCTTTTTGCTGAGATAGAAAGTTTTAGTGGTCTGAGTAGAAGATCAAACCAGCCACAACATTCTCTTAAGCCAAAGCCTAATCCAGAGCAAGACCTTAACTCTCTTTAACTCTATAAAGGCTGAGAGAGGTAAGGAAGCTATAGAAGAACAGTTTGAGGCCAGAGGAGGTTGGCTCATGGGAGTTAAGGAAAGAAGCCATCTTCATAACATAGAAGTGCAAGGTGAAGTAGCAGTGCTGATGTTGAAGCTGCACCAAGTTATCCAAAAAATCTAGCTGAGATCACCGATGAAGGTGGCTACGCAAACCAACACATTTTCCCTACAATGAAACAGGCTTCTCTTGGTAAAAGATACCATCTAAGACTTGCATAGCTAGAGAGGAGAAGTCAATGTCTGGCTTCAAAGAAGGACAATCTGCTTCTCTTGTTAAAAGCTGATGCAGCTGGTGACTTGAAGTTGAAGCCAATGCTCATTGACCACTCCAAAAATCCTAGAACCTTTCAGGATTATGCCAACTTGACTCTGCTTGTGCTCTGCAAAAGAAGCAACAACGCCTGGATGGCAGCACTTCTGTTTACAGCATGGTATACTAAATATTTTAAGCCCATTATTGAAATCATTCCTCACAAAAAAAAAAATGATTCCTTTCAAAGGTTACTCCTCATTGACAATGTACCTGGCAACCCAAGAGCTCTGATGGAGATGTACAAGGAGATGAATATTGTTTTCATGCCTGCTATCACAACATCAAGTCCTAGTATTTAAGAAATACGTTTTGTAAGGCTAAACCTGCCATAGATAGTGATTCCTGTGATGGATCTGGGCAAAGTACGCTGAAAACCTTCTGGAAATGATTTATCATTCTAAATGTCATTAAGAACATTTGTGATTTATGAAAAAAGGTCAAAATATCAACATTGACAGGAATTTGGAAGAAGTTGATACCAGCCCTCGGAAGTAACTGCAGATGTGGTGGAAACAGCAAGAGAATTAGAATTAGAAGTGGAGTCTAAAGACGAGACTGAATTGCTGCAGTGTCATGATCAAACTTGAATGGATAAGTTGTTTCTTATGGAAGAGCAAAGAAAGTGTTTTTTGGTTTGGTTTTGTTTTTTTGAGACAGTGTCTCACTCAGTTGCCCAGGCTAGAGTGCAGAGATGTGATCACAGCTCACTGCAGTCTTGACCTCCCCAGGCTCAGGTGATCCTTCCACCTCAGCCTCCTGAGTCGCTGGGACTACAGGCGCTTGTGACCACACCCAGCTAATTTTTGTATTTTTTGTAGAGACAAGAGTTTTACCACATTACCTAGGCTGGACTGAAACTCCTGGACTCTAGTGATCCTCCCCTCCTTGGCCTCCCAAAGTACTGGGATAACAGGCTTAAGCTACCATGCCTGGCCAGAAGGTGGTTTCTTGAGTGGAATCTACTCCTGGTGAAGATGCTGTGAACAGTGTTGAGATGACAACAAAGGATTTAGAACATCCATAAACTTAGTTTAAAAGCAAGAGCAAGGTTTCAGAAGATGGACTCCAATTTTAAGAGAAGTTCTATCATGGGTAAAATGCTATAAAGCAGCATCAGTTGCTGTGAAAGGAAGAGTCCATCAACGCAGCAAACTTCATTGCTGTCTTACTTTGAGAAATTGCCACAATCACCCCAATCAGCAGCAGTCACCCCAATCAGTCAGTAGCCGTCAACATCGAGGCAAGACCTCCACCAGCTAAAAGATTATGTATGACTCACTGAAGGCACAGATGATCATTAGCATTCTTAGCAATAATGCATTTTGATTAAGGTCTGTACTTTTTTTTTTTTGGATATAATGCTATTGCACACTTTTAGAATGTAGTATAGTATAAACACAGCTTTTTTTTTTTTTTTTGAGATGGAGTCTTGCTCTGTCACCCAGGCTGAAGTGAAGTGGTGTGATCTCAGCTCACTGCAGCCTCTGCCTCCCAAATTCAAGCAATTCTCCTGTCTCAGCCTCCTGAGTAGCTGGGATCACAGATCCATACCACCACACCCAGCTAATTGTTTATTTATTTTTGTATTTTTAGTAGAGACAGGGTTTCACCATGTTGGCAAGGCTGGTCTCAAACTCCTGACCTCAAGTGATCTGCCCACCTCAGCCTCCCAAAGTGCTAGGATTACAGGTGTGAGCCACTGCACCCAGCCTTGCTTTCATGATTTTAAAGGTATTTTAAATCAAAAGGTCAAGAAGTACACAAACTCAGGATTAATGATTTGTATTTAGGATTATTTGCCATAGAGTTGCAACCACGGTGGCCAACGTGTTTGAAGAACAGACTACAGAGAGGAGATCAGAGTGGGCCAATAGGAGCATTGCAGTGACCCACATTTGGAAAAGGAGAGGAATGTGCTGAGCAGAGCTGACGGTTGATTAACTAGCAACGACTGCCCTGAAAAATGCGTGTCTGCTGGTGTTGCTGAAAAGGTTGGAGTGTGGGTTTATCACATCCCAAAAAAGGCTAAGGAGAAGAGGAACTGAAGAAAGGACCTACTGATTCGCTGTAAGGATTTCCCACCAAGAGGCCTTCAGTAAAGACAAACTGGCTTTTACAATTCAACTCAAGCACAAATTATTTTTTACATTAATTCCTGTGGTTTGCATTGATATTTTAACATGAGGAATAGAGTTCAGAAACTGCAACAAAAGGGATTTGAGCACTGCTAATATATTTGTAAGCCTCTCCTGATGACCTTGCCACTGAAAGCGAGTGTTCTCCTGTGTCGGAGAAGGTTCTGGACTGCCTTTCCAGCAGCATTTTATCATCAGAAAACTGCTCACTTCATAAGGTTTATAACCTTCCATAAAACTGCAGAACATTTTATTCTTTTTTCATTAAGCCACCTTTGGAATCATTTTGGTCCCTTTATAGTCTCTTATTTAATCTGTTTTTTCATAGACTAAAGGGAGAAAAAAATTCTATCAGTGGTCAAAATAGTAATTGGATAGTATAAGTCACAGCCGGACGGCTTCAAGGCATACATACTTACTACGTAGCTCCTCCATCTGCCTTCATCAGTGAATTCTTTTACTCCCAAGCACATCTTTACCTTTTTCTTAAACAATGGAAAAAAGAAATTACCAAACCGTGCATTTTCCCAATTATAAGAGTTACTAATGTTTATATTCTTTTCTATTAAAGCATCATTCCCATGGTGTAAAAGCTCTTTTTACCAAACTCTAAGGAAAGCATGAATTAATAAAACATCAAGATATTTTATTCCTTGTATTGAAAATTCCCTTTATTTGCATAAAATCAACAACTGAATCTTTTGGAAATACCTTTACTCATAAGGAGAGGAACATTAAAAGAGAGAAACCCACTACAAAATAAATCCTAAAACCACTTTCAGGTTTAAAAAAGAAGAAAATATCAGTTCTTCTTATTCCTGAAGGATTTTTTTTAAAAAATCTTTTAATTAATGACAGCCCTCAGGGCACTGAGCAATTGTTAATTAAAACAAGGAGAAAAGGAAGAGGAAGTAGGCAAAAATGCTAAGACGAACACGTTTCCTTTTCTCTGCAGGGGAATAACATTACCAAATGAACATTAATAAATATGAAGACTATTGAGCAGAAATATACAAAAAAAAATTTTAACTCCTAACTCAGCTTGACACACACTAGCAGCTACATAAATTCACTGGGGTGCCTCAAGAATTATAAATCCCTGGTGTCCCCTTTTGTCTAATTGAGTAGTGGTAGCCATCACCCCACCCTCAACAGGAGGGATTGCTTCTTTCTTGGTGCAAGCTGGCTTCTGTCAGGGGCTACTGCTCTATCAAAAGTCTTCTAAGAGATTTCATTCACTTTTATTCACTTTCATTCTTGCAGTGGGCGGGTGTTCAGGTGGGCAACCACCATCAGTATGAAATGTTTCTTAAATGCGAGTTAGGAGCCAAGCTCGCCGCCCATTCAATTCATTGGTCTTTTTCTTTTTAGTCATTAAATTTTTACTTAGAAAAAAAATGATTATCAGGTCTTTTAGTTCACCCCCTGTGCACACCTAATTTGGGCAGGTTATTAGTAATAACATTTTCCCGGTCCTTCCCTACCACTTTCCGCTGAAACCCACATGAAAAAGGCTTTTTTATCTTTCGCATATGCTCAGAAGTCCACTTAACAAGCAGAGCTTTAGAAGCCAAGCACGAGAAAAAAAAAAAAAAATGTAGGAGAATCTGTTTTCTACTTTATTTGGAGGGTGAGAGAACCCAGAATCTCATAGCCTGTATGTTTAGCATGAAAAAAAAAAGTCATCATTTGAAATTAAAACAACCTGAGATAGTTTTTACCAATTTTTAAATGACCCCAGTTTTACAATTTTATGGGCTTTTTATCAAAGTTGTTTTTCAAAAATAGAACTCCAGCCCTTAGGGTTTAGGAGTTTTTTTCCCCTTTCGTCTGTGAGCACATACCCCTTTGATGTTCCACATGCTAGCATATCAGGGTCAGCACATGTGGGCCAGTGTCATTTACAGAATTTCTCAGATGCCAGCTAAGATCAGTAGCTAGGAGACAACTTAGAATTTCATTTTGCTGTTTGTAGTCAGATACATTCTTCACCACAGATAAGATCTTACCTCCCCAGCAGTCTATCTGTAAAAGAACAAGCTCTAGGTAATCAAAAAGCTATATTCTACCCCCGACCAAAAAAAAAAAATAAATCTGCTTATTTTAGCCAATATCTGGTCAAGTATAAATGCCAGAGTAGAAAGAAAAAGTTATTTTCTCTTTCCTTGCTATAATGATATATATCTGTTGAAAACTCCTGATTTTCCTCGGACAACCTGAAAAGCTTTGTCCGTCGCTTATGGTCATGTTAGGTTATTAACAAGGCACAGAGGAAAAATACATAGCCCATCTATTCTGCATCACTTTTTTGTTCTCTTTACTTGTGCATGGTACCTATTAATGACTATGGGGATAGCAATTTACATAACGTTGAAATGGGAAAATGAAAGGAACACTTTTGCTACGTTTTTCAAAGTGGATTTACCTAAGAACCACCACCATGCTCATTAGAGATGCTTTCTTGGTTCTCCTCCCTGATGTCACAAATCTGGGGCAGAACCTAGAAATCTATTTCTGGGAGTTTTTTTAGATCAAGACAGGGTCTTGCTCTGTAGCCCAGGATGGAGTGCAATGTTGCAGTCATGACTTACTACAGGCTTGAACTCCGGGCTCAAACTATTCTCTCACCTCAGCCTCCCAAAATGCTGCAATTACGGGCACAGGAATCTGTTTTTTTAGCTAGTATGAGAGCCACTGATAGGCCAAATTTATTTATTTATTTATTTATGCTAGGATCTCGCTCTGTCACCCAGGCTGGAATGCAGTGATACAATCACAGCTCACTATAGCCTCAATCCCCTGGACTAAAGTGATCCTCCAACCTCAGCCTCCAAAGTAATCGGGACTACAGGCATGCACCACCACACCTGGCTAATTTTTTTATTTTTTGGAGAGATGGGATTTCACTACATTACCCAGGTTGGTCTCAAACTTCTGGGCTCAAGCAACCCTCCCATCTTTGCCTCCCAAAGTGCTAGGATTACAAGAGCGGGCCATCTCAGCCAGCATGTTTTTTGTGGGATCTTGTGATTTTTAACTATCTTATACAATATCTAATAATAAAATGTATATGTCTTCTTCATTTTATTTCTATATAGAGCATGTATTATTAATACATGTCATTATGATGTCTAATTGCAAATACGTATGAAATTCTATCCAAACTCCTATTCAGTCTCTTGGTAGTAGTAAGTACATCAGTCTCAGGAGTAGAACCCAGAGTCAAGGTCCTGGAGTTTGGGCCTTGGCTGGAGAGCAGAGTAGGCTCAGGTCACAACACCAGGATGGGATACGTGGAGGAGAAGAAGGAAGATGCGAGGAAAGCAAGAGTATAGGACTGCCCAAAGAGATCAGGAGGTAAAACTCAGAGACCTTCCAGCAAGACCCAAAACACCACTAGCCACATCAGAGGTTTCAAGCAATTGACTCATCTGCCCCTAGTGGGGTTTTTAATTACAGACTGGTATTGGAGTTGACTTGTTTAGACTCACTCTCAACCCTGCTGTCTTGGGCCACTCCAATTTAGACTACACTTTGCTGAAGTTCTGAAATTCAAGAATTGCTCCTCACCTCCTTGTGACCTATGAAGAGATATCATTATCTGGGTCCACCCACATTCACTTGGGAGTCCATTCAACAGAACTTTGCAGTAAAATTTAATGGGTGTCCCATAGGGGTTAGGGGCGGAATTATTTTAAACTCTCATTTTGTTTCAAGTAAGATAGACAGTAACAAAATTTCCCAGAAAACTTTAAAGATGCTTTTATCTCTCAAGGTTTTTTTTAGTCTACTTGAATCCCACTGATGTTTCCACTAGCTTGCCTCCAGGATAATGCATTTGCTATCAGTGAATGTGAATACATACTTCCAAATGCTTTGCACAGGCTGATGCACAAGCTCTCTTTAGACTTTTGCTAATCAGAAATTGCTCAAGAGGGAAATTTGTGAGCTGTTTGCAAATTGCCTACTGCCTTAGACTTATGTAACTGTGACAGGTTTATTGATGCAGCTGCGAGCAATTTTTTAATCTTAAAAAAGTTTATTTATAGAGGTGCACATACTTTTCATAAAAGTATTTCTAGAGGCCTTTTAAAATGCATTCGTCACTGCATTTTAGCTAATAGAAATAATTGGTTTAAACTAATAGAAATAATAATCTTTAAATATTTTTATCAGTAGCATCACCAGAATTCACCTGTTTATGTCTTTGTATGAATTAGATTTCATTGCGAAGCCTGTGAAAAATCTCATGGTATTAGGGAATTTGAAATTTTGTTTCTTTGTGTCATTCAGGAATTACATATTTTTAACTTTTTCAAAAGTCACATACATGGAGAGAATGCTGCACTCTGAAAAGGCAGACCTGAGACCTTCTAACTAGTGCCGTGGTGACGGTCCTGTATTCTTTGGGGCAGAGCTTCCTGAGTTAGTCCTCATGGTTACTACCTCGCCTTCCCTCTCTTGCAGCTCTCTCCTTCCCATCTTCACTCATTTCTCTTCTCATGTCGATCCCTTAAATGCTGCTGCTCTTTCATAGAAATCACTCTGTGGTCCCCATCCTCCACCACTCACATTCTATGTTGGCAGACAGAGACCACAGAGAGTCCACCATGTCTGCTGTACCGTGGGAGGGACATGATACTCTACCATGTCTACCGTCAAATATTTTTCACTTCATTGTGCATAGTTACCTACTATTTACTCACTGGGAGTAGTAATTTGCAAATTATTTAAAAGGAAAAATTAAAAGAAAAAACTCTTTGCTCTCGTTTTCAAAGTGGACTTACATCAGAATCACCTCGAGTGCTCATCAGTGTGTTTCTGCTCCTTCTCCCTGTATCAATCTGGGGCATGTCCCAGGAATCAAGATTTTTCACAAGGAGTCCAGTGATTCTCATGATTACTCAAGTGTGAGATCTACTGATAGGCCAAATGTTTTTATAAGATAACATTTTTAGGGAGTCATCACCATCTCCTCATTTTTTCTCAACCCCAACCCCGCATCCAGTAAGTCTTGAAGCCTTGTTGATTCTGAATCCTCCCCCTATACCCATCTTCTCTGTTCCATCCCGTTTTCCTCTTTTTGGATCCATCATTCATTCCATCTGTGCCTCCGTTTACCCCTCCAACCTACATCCACGATATGTGTGGTTTTGGTTAACACTGAAATCTGATCATGTTTCACCTGCTTAAAATAGTCACTGACTCCAAGTGTTCACAGGTTGAAACCCAAACTCCTTCATGTTAGCTTGCAAGGCTTTGTCACCTGTCCTCAAGCTCCCACTCATGCTCACATGATCCTGCTTGGCACCCTCTCTGCATAACCACACTGCATAGTCTTTCAGTTTCTGAAGACACACTCTCTCTCACCTGGATACCTCCACACACGTTTACATGCCGGAAGTAACCACCCTCACCCTCCCACCTCTCCACTGCCCTCATCCACTTGGGGAAATTCCATTTGGCTCTACAGTTTCTGCTATGGTTTGAATGGATCCCCTCCAGAATTCAGGCATTGTCAATGTGATGGTATTACAAGGTGGGCCTTTAAGATGTGATTACACCATAAGGGCTCCTCCCTGGTGAATGGGATCCCCTCCAGAGGGGGACATACCGGTGCCTTGATCTTAGATTTCCAGACTCCAGAACTGTGAGAAATAAAACTCTGTTCTTTATAAACTACCCAGCCTTTGGTCTTCTGTTATAGCAGCACAAAATGAACTAAGAGATTCTCCTCCTCTTTGATATGTGACTCCACCAGAATGACCTGGGTGCATCTTCTGGGCACCTACAGACCCTGTGTAGATGTGCAGACATCAGCACCAGCTCTTTCCACACCGTGTTGCGGCTGTGTGCTTGTCTCCCTGTGGCCCATTTCCCATGCATAGGCTGAGGGACCAAACAGGCATCTGGGACCCGGCCAGGTGGGGTGTCAAGGGCCAGATAAGAAGAAAAGTATCGATCCTAGGCAGTCAGAAACAGCTTTAGTCCCAGAAGTGAGTGTTCATTGAAAGAAGGAAGAAAAATTTGGTCCCAGAGAGGATTGTTGTCTTTTAATTTAATGAAACAATGCCACGGAGTTATTCATTGTTTCCACTTGAGGCCAAACGTGGTCTTAAATTAAAGCAGAGTGTATTTCAGTTAGACACGTGAAAGATGGCTTTACCGCGAAGTTGATAAAAGACTGAAATAAAATGGCAAGAAAAGTGATGGTGTAAAATTCTCTTCTAGTCTCTCTTTAAAATGAGAATAGGTAGATGTTTATTTGTGACCCTGGGAAAGGTATTATATTTTACATTTTCAGATCTTTCCATATATCTTGAACAATGTTGAATTTCATTGTTAAATGAGTTCACATTTTTTATTATTTCTGTAGGAAAATTTCCTAGAAGTAGAATTAATATATCAAAAGATATAAAGATGTTGAATGTTCTTGATATATATTGATAAGTTGTCAATATTTTCTCTTCTGATAGTGAAAATGGTACTAATTACTATTTTTTATTTCTTGATTAACTTGTTAAGTATTTATATGCTTATTAGCTACTCATGTCTTAATTTATACATTAACAGATTATTTTGTTTTAGTTTTTGCCCATTCCTCTTCTGAGATCTTAGCATTTTCCTTATTTACTTGAAAGAGTTCTGTGTAAGTAAAAGCAATTAACCTTTTATCTCTGGCATTATTCCTTTATTTGTTATTGGACTTTTTTATTAATGTTGTTTTTGCTATATGGAAACATACCAGGTTTACAAATTCAGGTAATACTATCTTTCATTGTGGAGGTATGTGGTATGTTTATTTTATCTGTAATTATCCTGGTCTTCCTTATAAGGTCACATTCACTTGGTAGAGAGTCAGAAATGAATGTTAGGCCTTTTTTATTTTTTAATTGAGTCTGAACTTATCCTTTAAATAGCCCTTTATAGTAATGTTTGGTTTTTTGAGGTAATTGCTTAGTCTCTCTTGTTCTCAACTTCTTCCCTGGCTCCTTTCCAAGATGGAGTTAAGTGTCTCAAGTGGAAGGGACTCAGGTAACCTCTGAGTGCAGTGAAGAGCAACTTGGATTCACATGATCACTGGGCGAGCTGCCAGCCTTTCCACCTAACGTCTCCCTCCCTCCCTCCCTCCCTCCCT
>PVKP010056907.1:0-10400 GCA_004027715.1 Plecturocebus donacophilus
GATTATTTCACAGCCTTTCACTGATGCTCTGCCACCAGGGCCAGCCCTGATAGACAGATAGGACTGCAGTCTAGTTGAAATAACACTCCATCTTTTTAATGGAGTAAGATGGGATACTGTTATTTGATAAAGATAATTGATGTTTCAGAGTGAATTGGGAAGCAGCTTCAAGGGCTGTAGGGTCAAGCCCTACAGGGTTGTGAGGTGTCCCCTATTGCTGTGCTGAGGTGCAGGATCCAAGAAATAAAGAGACAAGACATTGAAGAACTGGAAAAGACAGCTGGGCTCGGGGGACCATGCCACTTACAAGCAGAGACAGGCAAGGCCCCGAAAGTCCAGGAGCATCTGTATTTATTGGGTATAGGTTAGGGGGCAGGGTAGTGAGTGAGGTCATCTTAAGAACAGTGATAGGGTCAAGACAATCATGTGTGCAATAAGCAAAGGGCCCACCTCCTGAGGCAAGGAGGTGGGCTGTGCGCAGTGAAGAGGGTGCAGTGTGTAATGTATCTTATCTAGGGGCAGGCTACTTCTAAGGAATTCTATAGGAGAATGCTTTGAGTCAGTACAGCAGCAGCAGATCTGACAAAGTCTACAGCCACCTGCTGGCAGCTTCCAGTGATTTCTACAGGAGTATGCTTTGAGTCAGTACATAATAGCAGGGCTGAAAAGATATCCAGCCATCTGGGCGGGATTATACCAGAGGGATTTCAAGCTCTGGGATGCTGGTGGGATTGCCAGTCTGAGGGCAGCTATCCCCAAGAACTGGAGGCAAGGTACTGCAACTCCTCTTCAGGAGGAATGACTCTTGCTCCAAGCCTGACATAGAGTGGGTGTCTTTATGATACTGAATGCTCCCGCCTGGGCCATAAATTCTTGTCCTGGTATAAATGTTTTTCCCTTAAATCAGGCTCAGCACCGTGTCTGCTCTAGACATTCCTCTGACTATAAACAAGATATGATTGTATATGTATAGCTGTTTTTCCCTTAATTTATGCTCTGTACCATGTCTATTCTGGACATTCTTCTAACAACTAAGATATATATATATATAACTGAGTGGGAAATTATATATATATTAAATATTATATATAATATTATTATATATATATTAAATATTATCATAATTAAATATTATTATATATATATAAAACTGAGTGGAAAATTATTCTTCAGGCACTAATTGTTATGACTATAAGCTAATATATGATTATATATAAAGGATTACATAAAAGGAAATAACTGAGTAGTGACCCTATAAACTAAGATATTCTTCAGACACTAATTGTGCCGGGGTCTGCTTGGCTTTCCTTCCTCAGCTCCCAGAAGGCAGGTTACCCACAAAGTGCGCCATATCTGAAGCTGTATTCTTTCCACAAATATGGCAGTTGTTCACAACATTAGAACAAAATAACTCAAGCTACATATTCGGGCATGTTAGGGACAAGAAAACTCCCTCTGCACAGGCTGACCCCTTCCCCCACTCTGATTGCTCTGCAGCTGCATCCTAATCCCCTACCTAGGTGCCACATCATGGCTGCCAGACATGCTGCAATTAAGCAAAGCCTGATTGCAGCCATCTGGGCAGCTTGAGGGAGGACAGGGAAAGCATATGTTGGTTATCCATACTTGTAACTTTCTGTTTGACACATATCTGTAAAAAGAAAACTCCTGGTTTCTCTTTTTTTAAAAAAGACAAAAGTTACAGGATGATGTATTGTGTGTCTGTTACAAGTTTATGAACTATCTCTGTGCCTGTTACCAGCAGATAAATTTCCTCAGTCCTAAGACCTCCTTATGCACCCCCCGCCCCTTATAAACCCCTTATTTTGTAAGCTCAGGGCTGCCTCCTCTGATTGTTATGGAGCAGCCTAGCAGGTTAATAAAACTTGCTTGCCTGACTTTGGGTCTATTCTCCTTTCTCTCGGTTACCATTATAAGGCATGGCCTTTTAAAGCATTTTGATATTACGTTTTGTTGTTGTCGTTGTTGTTGTTGTTTTCTTTTCATGCTTGATTATTTTAAAGTGTAATAGAGTAACAATAGTAAAGGGTATATTACGTTATTTTTTATATCTGGTTTCAGGTTACTTTGTTAAAATCGAACATGGTATGGGTGTTATTGATCAGTTCCCTTGCAGACTTAATGCTTAAATCCTATGGCTGGATTTCAATGAATCACTGTGGGATAACTTAGGTCAAAGTTCAATTTTATGTTATCATTAATTTCTTGAACATTTTAAATCCTATGTGAAAATACAATTTACATTGTTCATCATACACATCATGTCTCCTGGAAAATGCAATTCAAATAATCTGGGAGTGCATGTGGGGGTTTTCCTCATTTATTATTAACAAATTTCTCTAAAATAACATGTAACTCACTGTATGTGTTTGTTCATCACATTTCCTTCAGCCACCAGATTTAAGTCGGTTATCATTCATTTTAGGTGCCATTCACTCAGTTTCTTTTAGTCTTATCACCTTCATAACCCCGAGTTAATAAGACTTGACAGGGAGTATGGTTATGATTAGATAGTGACACCTCAAGTATGTTGTGAGGCATAAGGTTCAGTTAAGTGCTTCTCAACCTCTAGGATGTGATTATCACATGATAAACTCACCATGTTGCTACTCACTGATATCACTACTGCCTGCACACACCAATCCACTAAAGGTAAAATGGACATTTCCTTACCCACCTTCTCAGCCAATCCAAATTGGTGATGTCATAAAATTATTGGTTCAGGCCTCAGATTTATAAACCAAACTTTGAACCCATAAGCTGTTATTTTATTGTTCAAATGGTATCAGTTCATCTTGCAAGTACATCTTTGAAAAAACGTAAATTTAATTTTTAAAGGTAAGTTTCCTCAGAAGAAAGGCCTAATGGAACGTGATTTTTTGGATATAATTTTGCAGCAGTTAATAGAATCTATTCCAATAAAAAATTGAGCATTCTTATAAACTCAGAAGAAACATGCATGTGCCTTCATGAAAATAAAGTTATAAAAAGTTGGAAGTTCTGTGGGGAATATGAATAAAATATTTGTTTTAGGGAATTCTTTTTAACTTATCCCTTGCAACTATCACAGTTTGAAATAGACCAGGGGGAGGGAGATGGAGGAAAATATTAGTTTTGTAACTTTTTTGGTTCAGACTTCCTGTGAATTAATCATATATCAGGTAAGAGTAATTTATATTTTCTTATATTGGCTCTGATTTGGTGTTTAAAAGAAAAAGTGTCAAATTATCTATACTAATTTGGGTTGACTGTTAAACAAACAAAAAGAGTGACTTTTTAGATATAAGTTCTCAGGAGTGTATGTATGTGTTGTTATTATTAAAAATCATGAGAATACCATGGCTAATTTTACGTGTTTTCAGCGTGAATTTTTGTTAATTTTGTCTTCTAAAGAAAAATTGATCATTAAAATGTTGTTTGATGATAAAAGGATATGTATATATACTGTCCAATATGATAATCACTAGCCACTTGTCTGTTGAGACAGAGGACTTGAGTTTTGTATTTTATTGATTTTAATAAATTTAAATTCAAATTGCTACATAAGGCTAGTGGCTAACATATTGGATGACATATCTCAAAGAAAATCCTTGAGAGCTAATTTCTCTCAAGCTTCTTTTAAAAAATTTCTAAAAACTGAATTATTTTATGGCTTAAAAATGATATTTTCAAGTAATTAATTAGAGCATTTTATGGTCTTTTTCCTTTTGGTATTCAAATAATAACTAGAAAACTGTTAGTTTTATAATTTAAATTTCTTTTTTTCTTTCAACTCCAAGTACAAACTTTATTTCTATTACAAGGAAGTTAATAATTATTATTATAATAGTAAATAAAAACAAGGGGAAGAGGCTCTGACACTTGGTTTTCAGAGCAAGCATAGGGCTGTGGCAGAGCCCAGCATAGCCCCGGTGGAGACAGGGAGCCCTCAGACCTCCCCATTAGAGAACAGTGAGGACAAAAGATCCATGACCACCGCCCACCCAGGAACAGAAGGCAGTGTTGCCAAATGCCAAGGAAGCAGCTTAAAATGCAGCCCCCAGTCCACTCCAATCGACCGTGGACAGAGGCAGTACAGGGAGAGGTTGCCCAAAAGTCCCCAAATTTAGGCCCCAACAGGGCAATCACTTCACTGGTGGGTACCAGGTTTCCAAAATCGTCCCTTCCTTCCACCGGGACCCCACCGCACCAAGGGGCAGTGGCGACAGTAAGTCGAAAGGGAGCCCTGGCAGCCAAGAGGCCGCAGTCTGCATTTCACTACTGCCAAAAGGTGGTGGCTAAGGCTGAAGCGTTCCTCAACCGCCACCCTGCTCCCTTCCCTCAAACCCAAACTCCCACAGCACAACCTCAAAAGACACAAAATGGCCATAACCTAGAAAAAGCTAAAATCTGGAAAATCTCAGAGAGGTGGGCCTGCACGGCGGCAAGTGACGCTATGCACAGAAGACAGGAACTGATGTAAAGTCTCTGGAAACACCATTACTCCTCTTCTTCCTCCTCCGCATGCCCAGCTCCCTGTTGCTTGGAGGGCTTTGCCTTTGTAGTTCTGCTGCAGTAGTCGGCAGCTGCAGGGGTGACCCGGGAATTCCTGCCACCTTCACTCCTACCACTAGCTCCATATTTCCCTGCAGGTGCACAGGGGAAAGAGGGAACAACATTTTCTGGGTAGAGATTTTGAGGAGGTCAAATCACTGAAATGTGCCCAGGGGCTATGGCCCCATTCTGGCTGTTTCTATTCCATCCCCAGATGTCCTGGCTGTCTGAGTTCTTGAGCTTCAGCATGCAAGGAGGGCTGGGCTTGCACCCAAGTCTGGGACCTGATGTTGATCTCGACGGCCGGTTATAGGTAGCTGTCATATTGTTAATGGGTCGGCGGGGAGGCAGACAAGAGGTGGTCCCATTAGCTGTTTCCTACTTAGTATCATCCAGGTATCCAGAAGACAGGTTGCCCTGGTGTCTGACATGTCTCCTGGGCAGCTCTGATAAGATCTCTTGAGGCTGGGAATCCAGTCTAGGAATCCCCTCTGTCACATGGTTGGTTGCTGTGGTTGGATGCTGGTCACACAGGTCCTGGTGATGGAACAGCACCTCCTCTTCCAGCTGCACTCCACAGAATTCACATGGGATGATGATGCTCTCCTCCACAGGGCGTGAATTGCTCAGGCCCATCAAAGAGTCTAACTGGTTACTTGCAGCCTCTTGCAAGAAGTTCTGGAAAATGACATCAGGTTACTCCACTCCTCTGGGGGAAGAGCTGCCAGTAGTGAATGAGCGTAAGGCACGTGAAGGGTTACAGCTTGTCTGATGGTCAACCAGCCATTCCTCTGGGTAGAGCTCCACACAAAATTCACAAGGCAATGTGGTCTCGTCAGCTGCACCCTTTATGTCACTCAGAGAACGGGACCGCCATGAGACTGGTCTGCCTCACATACAGCCCTCCAGAAGTCCTGCTCTGCCACACTGGAGGCTTGGCCTTCATTTTGCAGACTTAGGGCCAGCATGAAGTCCAAGTTTGCACTGTCTTCACCACCCTCTTTGGGGGGCTGTCGGCCTCTATTCCTTTCCTGTCTCTCTTGTTCTTCAAACAGATTATTCTGAAATGAAACCTGGGTTGTAATGTTCCTTTGGTTGGTAGTTCTATTGTGGAAAACATCTGATTCAAAGGCTCTCAGGGGCCTTCCCGGCAGCCTCATGGGTGGATTCAAAGCCTCAATTTGTCTGAGGAGTTGGGATGTAATCCAGATTCCATCCTGACCCCAGGATTCATCATGCACATTAGGAGGTATGGCAACCTCATTTCTCTTTTCCTCCCCCTCTCTCCCACAAACTTCAGAGTGAGTCTTCAGATCTTCCACAAGGACATTGCGACCACAGTTGCCACATAGTTCTGTCCGGGCACCACAATAATCTTTGTGTTCCTTCAGCTTGAGAATGGAAACTTCTAAATCACAGTGCTGGCAGGCAGCAAGCCACAAAGGGCACTCAGTCTCCTCATGCTTCTTTAACAGCCTCTTCTCTGACTCCTTGTTACATTTGCAGGTCACCTGACAGTGTTCTGCAGCCACATGAGTCTCCATGTCAGATTTGGAAAATGGTTCCTTGCAGATAGGACACTTACCAATGTTCATTTGACAGTAGATCTCATAGATGGTAAAGTTAAACACAGAAATTTCTTTTTTGCTTTATTATTCAGACATTGTCTAAGAAACATTTTGAAGTATAATAAATGATGTGCCTCCAGCTATAGTCATTCTTCCAATCAGTTGTCACACAGTTGAGTATCCTGGTAATCTAGAAATTCAGCCATCTTTTGCTCTTCCAGAGACGAACAGGAGAAACGTTGACTCACTAGCTGCAGACACCGAGCCTCCCCTGTTCAATTTAAATTTCTTTTGTGATTTAAAATTCTTCTTAGAACAACTACTTTGTTTCTAATTAATATGCAATTTTTAAAAAGGTATCAGCTAATCTGATGTATGTTGAAACAATTAATCTACTTATGAAATTAAAATAATAACTTTCTTGCCAAAGTAAAAGACTTTTTTAGGAAGATATTTTATCAACTAAAATGCCAGGACTTTTGGTTCCTATTGAAGTGATTTGCATTACTTGGTCATACTGTGTAGTTTTATTTGTCTCACAGAGAGAAAATATGTTTTCCTTGATAAGAATGATGGTACCTAAGCTTACCTTTTTTTTTTTTTTGTAGGTACAATTCCTACTTTGGAAAGGCCCAGAATATTATATAAACCTAGAATGCTCTTTTGTGACACCCAGCCTTTATCACTTACATGGTTTAGTTTGTTCATTCTTTTTTTTTTTTTTTTTTTTTTTTTTTTTTTTTTTTTTTTTTTTTTTTTTTTTTTTTTTTTTTTTTTTTTGAGACAGAGTCTGGATCCATTGCCAGGCTGGAATGCAGTGGCACAATCTTGTTTTGCTGCAACTCCACCTCCTAGATTCAAGTGATTCTCCCACTTCACCCTCCAAAGTAGCTGGGACTACAGGTGCACACCACCCCATGCCTGGCTAATTTTTGTAATTTTAGTAGAGATGGGGTTTCACCATATTGAAAATGCTGGTCTTGAACTCCTGACCTCAGGTGATCCTCCCACCTCAGTCTCCCAAACTGTTGGATTATAGGTGTGAACCACCGTGCCCAGCCAGTTTGTTCATTGTTAAAACAGCATTTGGATTTTAAGCTGAAATATTTACCAAGCTCCAGTCTAAAGTTAGTGTTTGCTAAATGAGCAAACAAGACTAGGTAAAACTAGTATCTTTTTTTTTTTTAGTGGAAAGTAAACATTTCTTAAAGTGTAAACTGATTCATTACTAGTTCTGTTTCTATTTTGCATTAATTTTGTTTTTTAAAAAGATTAGACTATCCTAGGCAGAAAACTGTAAACAAAACTACCAGTACATAAAAGCACAGAATTTGGAATTAAATCTAAGAAATCTAAAGAGCACAGAGCTGAAGACCCAAGGATTCCCCTTTCATTATGTGAACTGCATCTCCATCCATGGGAGGTAAAACTTTGTTTGAAACAAAAGTCTGAGGTTCTTACGTGAGCAGCAGTGGAAGCTGCTGCCAGTGTTGTCTAGAGGGAGAGGAACCTTTCCTCCTTTTCCTGGACTAACGAGAGAACCAGAAGTGCTGAGCTGTAGAGGAAAAGCCCATTTGGAAATCCTTGTGCTTTTCCATCTCTCTAGTGAGAACACGCACACTCCACGTTTACATTTAATTTTAAACATTTTTTTCCCCAAAACATCAGGAAGTTACCTTAAAAACAAATATTTTATAGATGAGATCACGTGATTTCTAAGGTTTTCTTCAAAACAATATGAGAGATAAAGAAGATGAATCTGGAGGAAGCAAAATTATGTCACAGCTGGGTGAAGGGTACATGGAGGTTCATTATAGGTACTATTCTGTCTACTTTTGTACCCTTGGAAACTTTCTGTAATGATTTAAAATGCAAATATAATTGCTGGGTTGATGTAAATATTTATCTAACTAACAATATGAGGAGGTAAGCTTTATCTATGCTGCAGTGATTCCATCTTACTCTCCTACCTATTGCTCCAGCTTCTTTCTCACCAGAGTCCCCTGAAGTCTCTGCGTTCAGGCTACACTCTTTTTCTGCTTATTATTTTTTTAGTTATGCAAATCTCAGCATTTCTCTATTGCCCCAGGACTTTTGCATATGCTATTTTTTTTTTCCATTCAGGGTTTCTATTCTTTCCTCAGTTATTTCTAAACACAACAACCACTGACTTCCTCACTAGTACACCAATCTATATTGTTAGGTACTAGACTGATTCTCATTCTGTTCAATTCCCATTTAGGTAGGATTGCTCACTTGCTGTTCTCCTATGATTAAAATCAAGGCACATGACTTTCTCAGTTTTGAACACATCCTATGAAGATTGCACCCCCTCTCACTTGCTACTCTAGTCCTTCTCCTCACTTTTTACATATTGCAGAAGCTAGTCAAATGAGATTTGGATTAATCTTGAGGGAGATGAGGGTCACTGGAGACTGTCTGTTCTTCGTTGGAGAGAAAAATAACTCTAAAATTGTAGACATTATACTGACTGAACAAACAGGCTTATGGACAACACTGAGCCTATGGGCAGTCCCTAAATATGGATAGAAGCATGAATGATTATTGAATAAGAAAGAAAAAGGAATCTGTTTTTGTTGAACTCTCAGTAACTGATATGTTTATTTAGAATGTGGCTTATTAGCAACAGCCCAAGATATTATTGAAAATGTGAATACTAATACCCTGCTTTAAGGAGTGATCCCACAGATCTCTAAGAAGAACAAACTATTAATGAAGACAGATGATCTGTATCTTCCAGTTCAATATCTCATTATGAGTTCATGTGTATTTCAATAAAATGTTCAGGCCATTTATACCTTTCAAAATACAGTATTATTATTGTTACAAATATATTTTGGCTGATTTTTAACACTTAAATTTTTTTCTAATTAATCATATTAACCAATTAAAATAAAAACTTGAGTTTTACATAGTGTAAAGCAACTTCAAGCCCATGCTGTTGAATTTTTATAAGGCACTCATAATGAAAAAGTATAATTTAGTTAAGCAAATAATAGCTTCCTTTCTCATTACCTACTATAAGAAATCTGAGGCTGGGTGCTGTGGTTCACACCTGTAATATCAGCAGTTTGGGAGGCTGAGGCAGGTGGATCACCTGAGGTCAGGAGTTCAAGACCAGCCTGGCCAACATGGTAAAACTCCATCTCTACTAAAAATACAAAAATTTGCTGGGTGTGGTGGCATGCACCTGTAGTCCCGGCTACTCAGGAGGCTGAGGCAGGAGAATTGCTTGAACCCCAGAGGCAAAGATTGTAGTGAGCTGAGATTGTGCCACTGCACTCCAGCCTGGGTGACAGGGAGACTCTGTCTCAAAGCAAAAAAAAAAAAAAAAAAGAAAAGAAAAGAAAAGAAAAATAAATCTGGTCATCTGGTCTTTTATAATCACTCCTTCAGCCTAAGAATCCATTTCAAACTAGGCCTGTCAGTAGCAAAATATATTAATGTGAATGCTTTAGAGCTGGAAATTTAAGAGTGTCTGCCTTCTTTGTGTAATCAGCAACAGAACACAGCAACTGGACATTTTGTGAATTTAAATCTGTCTATGGGAAGAAACTATGGAATATCTTTATGAAGATAAAGTTGTTTCTGTGGGATGTTTCTTAACAAACTAAGGTTATGTCAGAAAGGATAGAACCAAGGCTGGGCACAGTGGCTCATGCCTGTAATCCCAGCACTTTGGGAGGCTAAGGTAGGGGGATCACCTGAGGTCAAGTGTTTGAGACCAGCCTAGCCAGTATGGTGAAATTTCATCTGTACTAAAATACAAATATTAGCCATCGTGGTAGCATACATAGCTACTCAGGAGGCTGAGGCAAGAGAATTGTTTGAACCCGGGAGGCAGAGATTGCAGTGAGCCCAGATTGTGCCACTGCACTCCAGCCTGGGTAACAAAGCAAAACTCTGTCTCAAAAAAAAAAAAAAAAAAAAAAAAAAAAAAAAAAGAACCAGTACCAAGGCTAATGTGGGGTTATGTGGGGCCTTTGCACACAGATATTATTCTCAAAGGAGTGAACTTTATTATACTAATTTAAAAATTAATATTAAAGTTTACATTGTGGTGAGAAGTAGAACATAACATATTTCTAACATTGAGCATACTCATAGTTAACTCTGAAAAGGTCTCAGTCTTAATTAGGATTATGAATTAGAAGTTAAGATTAGAGCCACACCTCCTGACTTCCATTCTGGCCTTGACCTCATTCTCTACAGCTATAAAAGTAATAAGTTGAATAATCCTCTAAACAGAGTTTTTGC
>PVKP010056908.1:0-10398 GCA_004027715.1 Plecturocebus donacophilus
CCCCCAACATACCCCAGCGTATAGTGCTCCCCTCCCTGTGTCCATGTGTTCTCATTGTTCAACACCCGCCTATGAGTGAGAACATGCGGTGTTTGATTTTGTGTTCTTGTGTCAGTTTGCTGAGAATGATGGTTTCCAGGTTCATCCATGTCCCTTCAAAGGACACAAACTCATCGTTTTTGATGGCTGCATAATATTCCATGGTGTATATGTACCATTTTTTTTTGTTTGTTTTTTTTTGAGATGGAGTTTCCCTCTTATTGTCCTGGC
The DNA here is from genome assembly GCA_004027715.1 of Plecturocebus donacophilus. Classification (NCBI taxonomy): domain Eukaryota; kingdom Metazoa; phylum Chordata; class Mammalia; order Primates; family Pitheciidae; genus Plecturocebus; species Plecturocebus donacophilus. The sequence goes on from PVKP010056908.1 coordinate 271, forward strand.
TGAAGTGCAGTGGCACCTGATCTCAGCTCACTGCAACCTCCGCCTCCCAGGTTCAAGTGATTTTCCTGCCTCAGCCTCCTGAGTAGTTGGGACTACGGGCACGTGCCACCATGTCCAGCTAATTTTTGTATTTTTAGTAGAGACAGGGTTTCACCATGTTGGCCAGGATGGTCTTGATCTCTTGATCTCATGATCCCACCACCTCAGCTTCCCAAAGCACCAATACCATCTTAAAGCAGGGGTTTTATGGGACGTTTTGATGTCTGATAGGACATATCACCTCTCAGTGTTATCAAACTCTTAGATGTGTTCAGACATTCTTCCATGATAAACGATATCACTTATCAATGACTTCTTCCCTAAATTTCAAATCTTTAATGCTAACTTCAATTACCTTTTTGACATGTTGGCTTAGATGTCTAATGGGCACCTCAGTGTAACAAGTGCAAAGCAAAACTCTGCACTTGTTTTCCAAAACTTATCTTTCTGCTTGCTTTTCCATCTCAGCACCACCAACATCTAATCACCTCTCCACCTCATCTAGCAATTACAGACTCTTCCTTTAAACTGCATCCTGAATTTATTTTGGAACCATCGCATGCAGCTTTTGCACTGTGCAACTCTCGGGATGTAATGCACATTTTAGTTTTGAGGGTTCCTGGGTTGTCTCTTGCTATGTCGCATGTGGCTGCCCAGGTATGTTCATTCCTGTTTTTGCTGCCACCACTTCTGAAAAAGCCACCAGCATGTCTGACCTGGACTAAGGCAATATTTTTGTTTTCATCCTCTAAAATCTACCCATCGCGGGACAGGACAGCCAGAAGGAGCTTTGAAAATCCCCAAACATAGCCCATAATTACCTACATTAAAATTCTCCTATAGGCCAAGCACCTGTAATCACAGCACTTCAGGAGGCTGAGGCGGGAGGATCCCTTGAGCTCAGGAGCTCAAGGCCAGCCTGAGTGACATAGAACTTGTCTGTACCAAAATGATTTTTTTAATTAGCCAGGTGTGGTGGTGTGCACCTGTAGTTTCAGCTACTCTGGAGGCTGAGGTGGGAGGATCGCTTGTGCCTGGGAGATGGAGGCTGCCGTGAGCTATGATCTCACCACTGCACTCCAGCCTGGATGACAGAGCAAGACCCTGCCCCCCCCCAAAAAAATTACCCAATAGATTTCATCAGAGAATTAAAAACAAAACTGTCCTTATTCTAGAGTTGAGGCCCTACATGGTAGAGCTATTCCCTACCTCTGTAACTTCATATCCCAACACTCTCCATTCCAGTCACATTGAACCTTTTTTCTTTGAATACCCCTCAGGACCTTTACACTATCTGCTTGGCTGCCTGAACCATGCTTTCTCCAGATAGTGAAATGTTTGGTTTTTACTTGTTTTGTAGGTTTCAACACAAATGTGACTTACTGGTGACTTCCTAGGTGTGGGCTTCCCTGACCACCTGGCCTAGAGTAGCCATTCCTCTTCAACTTGATATTGTCCAGAGAATACTGTTGTATTTTCATTGTAGCATTTGTCACCCTCTGATTTCTCTCGTTTTCTTCCTTATCATCTTCCACCACCAGAAAAAGAAAGTGATTTTCATAGGAGGAAGGACTGTGATTATCTTATTCACTACTGTATCCCTAGGGTCTAGATCGGGGAGGCCACATAATCCTAAAATTGTACCTCCAAACTGTTCAGGACCAATTTTCTCTCTCTCTCTCTCTTTTTTTTTTATGACCGATTCTCAATAGTAAGTTAAGTCTCAGAAAGGTTAGTAATATGGGATTTGTGATTTTCTATTTACCCATTTTATACTATATTATGTAATAGCCAGGAAAAAAAAATCCATGATGACCCCGATTTGTGAGGATAAAACCCTGCCTGTGTTTCCCAGGATATGTTGATTGCAAGTAACGGAGACTGAATATAAACTGACTGAAGTTAAAAATGGAGTTTGTTGGTTCTTGGGACTGATAAGTTTAAGGATGGTCTTGGTTTTAAGCTCTGCAGAATCCATATGCTCAAGGGCTTTCAGAAGGCACCCCGCTAGTGCTCTATAGACATTTTTGAATTAATAAATGGGTAATGCTTATCTCATTGGGTTGTTGTGAAGAAACCTTTGTGCTGGGCAAATAGAGCCACACTCTTTCTCCTGAAGTTTGGCAGTGGTTCTCAACCACCCCTCAGGGGATATCTGGCAGCACCTGGAGATTTTTTTGGTTGTTACAACTAGGGAAGAGAGTGCCGCTGGCATGTAAGGAGTAGAGACCAGGATTGCTGCTATACATCCTACAATTCCTAGGGCAGCCCCCAACACACAACCAAGGGTTATCCAGCCCTAAATGTCAGCAGTGCTGAGACTGAGGAACCCTGGACTAAGCAACTTGAGACTCTTAAGAAGAATGTGGAGAGAGGAACAGCAGGTTTTTTCCTTCTGTTTTTGAGGTCAAGGGAACTTTCCTTTTGCCTCTGAAGTTTCACTGAAAATTCAACTCACGAAGGGCAGATTAATTGGAGAAAGTCATGTAAATTCATTTGATCATAGTTTTCCACGGCATGGGCACCTTTAGAATGAAGACTCCATTCCTCAGTGGGATCCAGAAGCTTACATCCCAGCTTGAGGGAATAGAAAGAATGGGGGCTTGGATCCCAACAAAACAGGTTATGAGAAGGGAGAGAAGAGCAACTCTGCTGAGGGGCGATAAATGATTATCAGGGAGAACTTAACGGGCTTGAAGAACATGTAATGGTCTGGGACAACGGTTTGTGACAAAAGTCTGTCCAGGTTTGTTGACAGACTTTAGTCTTCCTTCCTGCGAAGTGGGTTTGGTTAATGAAAACTCCGGGAAGGGACCAAAGGTAATTGTTTTCAGGTTTGGTTGGCCTGGACTTGAAGCAGATGAGGAACTCCAGAGAATCCTATGCTTTGGGGAAACGGTGGGAGACGGGTGGTGATCAGAGCTTGAGGCTCCTCAGTTGAGCGTGTACGAAGCACCGTATTCTGAGGCATCCGTTTCTGAGTCTCAACACTGTGTTGAGGTAAACCTACCAAGAGGGCAGGCCCGGCCGTAAGGCGGCTTCAGTGTTGTTTCTGTGATGCTGACGGAATTGAGTCCGGTCTCAAAGCAGCAGGACAAACAACAGGCTGGGGACAAATGACAGGCTGAGCAAGGCCCAAAGCCTGCGGCCCTACAGGGCCTCCCTTTTTCCTCCCCACCCCCATGCTGCGGTGAGCACTAAGGCAGATCAACTGAGGTGAAAAGTAGCCGCAGAATGTTCTCCTCCCTCTGCCCTCTTTGCCCAACCCGAGGCAGAAGCCTCCACTACAAAACGCCCACCGCCCCGGTTTTGTTTCCCACGGTAACCGGAAACCAGGAGCCAGCTGTCGAGAACGAGGTGCCAGGCTGGGCAGTTTATTCAGCTCTCCTTGCTCCCAGCTTTTGCTTGAACTATGTTCTCCTCTAGAACAGGGCCTCGGAAACGTTGTCTAAGTATCACCTGAAAAGCTGGTCAAGGCACAGATTTCTGGGCTGGACTCTAGACATTCTGAGTCACCAGGTTTGCAGCCCCTGGGGACCAATGAATCTCAGTTTACCTGGGGTTTTTTCGGTTTTAGCATCAGAAGCACAGATGGTTAGTTATCCTAGGTAGGGCCCAAGGCTTTGCGTTTCTAGAACTTCACAGGTGACGCTGATGCCCTCATCAACAGATAACACTTCACCAGTGTGCCTTTTTACTTCACGAGGCCTATAAATCTTACTCATGCCCCCAGGTCTCGCAAATTAAATCATCCCCAGAATAGGTTCCTCATAATCCGAGTTCCTCCCTCTAGACTCTGTGGCAATCATGGTAACTAACCCATCACGCTGCAATGTGATATATTTGGAGTTTTTTTCCCAACAAATTCTCTAAGTTTCCCTCTGAGCAGGAATAATATTTTTCACATCTTTCCCATTGTCATGGGAATCTATGCCACCAAACATATGGAAGATACTAAATTTGTTGAACACAAACAACATTTATTGAGTACTTACCAGGTACCTGAAACTGCTTAAGCACTTTACAGAGCTGAACTGATGTAATCCTCACAACAGAACTACATGCTATGTGCTGCTAATTTCTCATTTTGCAGATGAGGAAACTGAAGGAGGAAGTTGCATGTCATATTCAGAGGACTGGAAGATGATAGAAATGGGATTCTAACTGGAATCTGATATCAGGGCATACACTCTCCCCCACTATGCTATGCTGCCTAAAAAGAAGAAATGAATACATAAACGAATCTGGGTACAGATATCATTACATCCATTTAGAATTATTTCACTTTTCCATAGGAGTCCCTGGGCCTCAACCGTGTCTGTGTTCAAAGTGGATTCACATCATCTTCCTGAGAATAATGCTGGCTTTTTAATCATAACTTTGAATCTGCACTGAACAATGTTTAATCATTGCAGTCATTTGCAGTCCAAGAAAAAGTAGGAGATACTCTTAGCGAAAGACAGGACTGTCTACCCAGCAACCCTTTGAGAGCTAGCCATCCTCCAGTCTGACAATCTAGTCCCATCCCTGTGGTTTGTAGGGGACTGATACTGCTCCGATGGAAAACCACGTGACTCAGGGCTGGCCAATCAGAGTATTCAATCTCCTCAGCCATAGAGATTGGTTCAGAGGTGTGCACATGATCCAGGCCTGGCCAATCAGAAAACTCCATCTGTTTGGCACAGAGTTAAACTCGGGCCTGCTAACCAGAATCCTTCCCGAAACTTCCTGGAGCCCTCAGAAAGGATGTGTCTTCCTTTCTTTTTCTTTTCTTTTTTTTTTTCTTTTAAGACAGCGTTTTGCTTTTGTTGCCCAGGCTGGAGTGCAATGGTGCTGGGATTAACAGGCACCTGCCACCATGCCCAGCTAATTTTTTTTTTTTTTTGATGCAGTCCTGCTCTTGTTGCCCAGGCTGGAGTGCAGTGGCACGATCTCGGCTCACCGCAACCTCCTAGTAGCTGAGATTACAGGCACGTGCCACCACACCCTGCTAATTTTTTGTATTTTTAGTAGAGACGAGGTTTCCCCATGCTGGTCAGGCTGGTCTTGAACTCCCGACCTCAGGTGATTCGCCCACCTCGGCTTCCCAAAGTGCTGCAGTTACAGACATGAGCTACCGTGCTTGGCCCGTGTCCTCCTTTCTTTAGGCTTTCTAGTTTAAAATAACTTGGGGCTCTTCGTGGTCATCTTTGCAAATACATGGAACAGTTCTACCTGAGTGTGGCACCGACAAAGATCCAAGCCAAGAGAAGGAGAGTGAGGAGGACAGTCATCTCCTGGTTTGGTCCCCTGATTTGAACACTGTATTCCCAGGTAACTGAGCCAAGAAATTTTCCTGTTTTGTTTAAGCCAGTGTAGATTGAGTTTCTGACACTTGCAATCAAAAGAATCATGGCTAGGCCAGGCGTGGTGGCTCACGCTTGTAATCCCAGCACTTTGAGAGGCCAAGGTGGGTGGATCACTTGAGGAGTTCGAGATCAGCCTGGTCAACATGGCGAAACCCCGTCTCTATTAAAAATATAAAACTAGCCGGGTGTGGTGGCGCATGCCTGTAATACCAGGTGTTCAGGAGGCTGAGGCAGGAGAATCACTTGAACCTGGGAGGCGGAGGTTGCAGTGAGCTGAGATTGCGCCATTGCACTCCAGCCTGGGCAACAGAGGGAGACTCTGTCTACAAAAAAAAAAAAATTGTGGCTAATGAACCTGACCCATGAAGAAGTGTTAGTGGGTAGGAAAAATATAATACCCTGGAGTCTAGTTATGATTATTTCACAGTGCCTTGATATTTCAATACCTACTTTATTCACTTTTGCAAGAAAGAATAAAGGTAAATGGCCCTCAGATTCTTTCTGGTTTGTCACAAGAATAAGCTGAACATGGACCGGGCAGTAGTTACACTGAATATAAATGAGCAAATGGGTCTTTCGGTGTTGGCGTGGGGATCCTGTTAGGGTTTGACATTCTGCCAAATCTTTCCTTCCCAGATGATCTTGATTGTCTTCAGTTACTATTTAAGGATCTGTGGTCAAGTAGGTTTTTTTTAAATGTATGTATTCATGAACTATTGAGATGCAGCAAACTTAAAAAATTTTGTGAGGACATAGAAGAATCTTTATGTTAATGTTCTCCCGAACCAGTTATTTGTATAAGCTGTCTCTCTTTAATATGGCATCGGTTGATTATTGAGAGCCAACTTGTCAGAAAAACCTATAGCTGTATTAAGATTATTTAGTTGAATCTGAAAAAGAAATTGATATAAGGATCCTGCTAATCATGTCCAACATTGTAGTGCTTCCTTGGTAAAATGTAGAGAGCAAAGAGATCTCGGTGAATGATTACATAATCAAACTGAAAGATGGCTCTTCAGTGCGAGTGGTTTTTGTTTCTGTTTGGATGATTATTTAGAAGAGTGACATGGTTTCCCTCTGGCCGCTATCTTTATTTTCTTTGGCTCTTTGTTCATTTTGTATATAATGCACGGCATGGGACCCTGAAGTCCCTAAGTGCCTTATGAGGAACTGGCTCCAGTGACCTGCTTGCCAGTGCAAACAAGTCTGACAAGTTTAATGACGCCAGCCAGCATAAAAGCAGCTGAGCCAGGCAGGTGAGCACAAGCTTTTCTCCAGTGGCATGCAACCGAGTCCAGGATTATTTCTGATTTCAGCTACTGAGTTTGGTTTTAAGGCTATCTTCCAAACTACCGTGACAACTGCTGTCAACCAATCGTATCTTCTTTCCATCTTTCACAGTGCTTATTAGCATCTACAGCTGGGGTCAGAGAGATGGGGAGGACTTGCACCCTTTCCTGATAGAACTTCCAGTCCTGTCAGGGAGACGCATCTATCGATATACTCACGATGACACACCCTAATAGTGCTGTGATGTGCCCCACAGGCTCAGGAATCATGGTGAAGGGAAGCTCTTTGCAATAGTGAGTATTTTCTCTAGTAGAGACATTTTATTGATGAGTATGCTCGTGTGTAACACTATTCCTGGGTGATGGTCATTTCTCAAAATACTTTTAAAGAAAAAAATCAGTTTCTCAACTCTTACGTGCTATAATTCTGTAACTAAGGTTTCCCCTACTTTTTATTTAGAGGCTTTTCAAACATACAGACAATTTGAAATAATGATAAAATGAGTTTTAAACTGTTTACCTAGATTCACCAGTTGTTAACCTCCCCCATATTTGCTTTATTGTTTTACTCTCTGAAAATATGAATTCTCTAAACTATTTGAAAGTAAGTTGCAAACATCATGGCTCTTCTCCTCTAAATAATTCAACCAACATTGTCTAAAATAAGTGCATTCTCTTATAAACACATGGTATTATTACACCAAGAAATGTAAAATTCCATAATATAACTTAGTGTACAATCCATATTCAAATATACCAAGTTGTCTCAAAAATATCTTTTATAGCTATTTATTATTTTAATCCAGAATATGATCGAGGTTTATGCACCGGATTTGGCTGTCATATTCTCAGTCTCTAATCTAGAACAGTCCTCCTGCCTTTTGTTTTTTGTCATGCCATTGACTTTTTTTTTCCCACAAATTCAGGCCACTTGTATGATATCCCACAGTTTCTACTTATTTGATGGTTTCTTCAGTATTTGATTCCAGTTGTAAAATATTTGCAAGAATATTAAGGGTCATTTGGGCTCTTTTTATTTAATCATGTGTTTAAAATTTTAAATCACACATTACAATGTTGAAAGGCTGGGCGCAGTGGTTTACACCTGTAATCCCAGCACTTTGGGAGGCTAAGGCAGGCAAATCACCTGAGGTCAGGAGTTTGAGACCAGCCTGGCCAACATGGTGAAACCCCGTGTCTGCTAAAAATAGAAAAATAGCCGGGCGTGGTGGCACACGCTTGTAATCCCAACTGCTCAGGAGATTGAAGGAGGAGAATCACTTGAACCTGGGAGGCGGAGGTTGCAGAGAGCCGAGAGCATGCCACTGCACTCCAGCCTGGGAGACAGAATAAGACTCCATCTCAAAAAAAGAATCAAAAACAAATCAGCTGATTTCTTTTCTGATAGAAGATCTGGTGATTTAAGTATTTACTATTCAAAGTGTGATCAGCAGACCTTAGTAATATAAAACTGCAGATTTATTAAATCAAAATCTGCATTTTAACGAGATTCTCAGGTGATTGATGTGTATGTGAGAGTTTGTCAAGTACCAATTTAAGATAGTAACTAGAGGATGGGTGTGTGGCACCAAGTTTTGCAAATCACATGCAGCAAATACTGTTAGGATACAATATCCATTTTCTCTTTTTTCCAACTTAGAAGCCCCCAATATGTACTTAACTACAAAACTACATTTTCAATGTTTTTCGAATTAGGAGTTGCCATGTGACAGAGTCTAGTGAATACAATGGAAATAAAGGGAGGGGGGAAGATTCTAGAAAAGAGCACAGATGCACCTGGCACGTGCATTTTCTCCTTTTCCTTCTTTCTTCTTGGCACATAGACATGTGGAGATGCAGAAGTCTTTTGTGACTCTGAGGCATTTAACCACATGCTGAGGATAGCTGTATAGAAGAAGTCTAGAAACTCCCAACTGCCTACATCCAGACCTCACTTACGCAAGTAAAATGAAGCCTTCTGTTTAAGTTATTGTTTGAGTATCTGTTCCTTGTACTCAAACTCAATCTCCAACTGATACACTCTTCAAAGGATTTCTTTGCTAGGTGTGGTGGCTCATGCCTGTAAACCTAGCACTTTGGGAGGCTGAGGTGAGAGGAAGGATTGCTTGAGGCCAAGAGTTTGAGACCAGCCTGGGCAACATAGCGAGATCCCCATTTCTACAAAAATAAGACTTTAAAAAAAAATTAGCTGGGTGTGGTGGCACACACCTGTAGTCCTAGCTAGGCTGAGGTGGGTGGATCACTAGAACATAGAAGGTCAGGGCTGCAGTGAGCTATGATTGTGCCACTATACTCCAGGCTTGGTCACAGAGTAAGATTCTGTCTCTCTAAAAAACGAGGGGGATTTCTTCAGAGATTTTGGGGAGCCACTCATACAGAGTCTAAAGTATTAAGGGAGAAAAAATGATTCTCAATTTTGTGTTGTTCATAAGTTTTTCCACTAAGAGAGGCCGAAATGTAAAATGTATTCCTTCCCCATTTGTAAACAGGGACAACTGGGTTTCTTCCAGAGGTCTGTCATGAGGAAGACAGATTCTTGCCGCAAGAGCATTTTGATTTAAATTCTTGGATCCATAGATCGTGTGCACTCTTGCTGCCTATGCAAGCCAATCTTTATTATCAAAAAGGGGTGAAGGAAGACTCGCTCTATGTTGGAAATGTTTTTCCTTCTCCTGTGACAGCAGTTCTTGTTGCCTTTAGTAGCTCATTATCTCTATTAATTTCTTTAGAATTGATCAAAGAAAAGGAGATGTGTTTGCATGCATGTGTGTGCACATTACTGCATGTATCTTTCCAAGTTTATTATGCATCTTACTCTCAAAACAATTGAGATAGTTCTTTTTTTTTTTTAGAATAAAAAGAATGAAAGAGAAAGAAAGAGGAAGAGATTTTTAGAAAAAGAAAAGGAGAAAGAAAGAAACTGCAAAAGAAAGAAAAAAGAATGAAAGAGAAAGAGGAAGAGATTTTAGAAAAAGAGAAAAGGAGAAAGAAAGAAACAGCAAAAGAAAGAAAAAATAAGAATGAAAGAGAAAGAAAGAGGAAGAGAAAGAGGGAGAGAGAATGAGATTCTTGTTTTATTGCCCAGGCTAGAATACAGTCTAAAAATGGGGATTAAAAACTTCTTTTATGCCAATAATTGTGTTTAACAATGGAGACAGGAAGGAATAGGGGATGAAAATAACAAATAAGCAGACAACCAATATTTTATTTAAACCTGTGAAATGCTGTGCAGTTGCTGAGGAGTGATTTACTTCCAGTTATGTGGTCACTTTTAAAATAGGTATAATGTGATACTGAGAAAAATGTATGTTTTGTGGATTTGTGGGAGGAGAGTTCTGTAAATATTTGTTAAGTCTAGTTGTTCCAGGTCTGAGTTCAAGTCCTGGATATCCTTGTTGATTTTCTATCTCGTTGATCTGTGTAATATTGAC
>PVKP010056909.1:0-10416 GCA_004027715.1 Plecturocebus donacophilus
CTCTAGACACTGCTTTAAATGTGTCCCAGAGATTTTTGTACATTGCATCTTTGTTCTCGTTGGTTTCAAAGAACATTTATGTTTCTGCCTCATTTCATTGTTTATCCGGTCAACATTCAAGAGCTAGTTGTTCAGTTTCCATGAAGTTGTGTGGTTCTGAGTTAGTTTCTTAATCCTGAGTTCTAATTTGATTGCACTGTGGTCTGAGACTGTTATGACTTCTGTTGTTTTGCATTTGCTGAGGAGTGATTTACTTCCAATTAGGTGGTCAATTTTAGATTAGGTGTGAAGTGGTGCTGAGAAAATGCATATTCTGTGGATTTGAGGAGGAGAGTTCTATAGATGTCTATTAGGTCTGCTTGGTCCAGATCTGTGTTCAAGTCCTGGATATCCTTGTTAATTTTCTGTCTCATTGATCTGAGTAATATAGACAGTGAAGTGTTAAAGTCTCCCACTACTATTGTGTGGGAGTCTAAGTCTCTTTGCAGGTCGTTAAGAACTTGCTTTATGTATCTGGGTGTTTCTGTATTGAGTGTGTATATATTTAGGATAATTAGCTCTTCCTGATGGATTGATCCCTTTACCATTATGTAATGCCTTTCTTTGTCTCTTTTGATCTTTGTTGGTTTACAGTCCATTTTATCAGAGACTAAGATTGTCACTTCTGCTTTTTCTTGCTCTCCATTTGCTTGATAAATCTTCCTCTATACCTTTATTTTGAGCTTATATGTGTCCTTGCACATGAGATGGGCTTCCTGAATACAGCACACTGATGGGTCTTCACTTTTTATCCAATTTGCCAACCTGTGTCTTTTGAATGGGGCATTTAGCCATTTAAATTTAAGGTTAACATTGTTATGTGTGAATTTGATCCTGACATTTTGATTTTAGCTGGATGTTTTGCCCATTAGCTGATGCATTTTTTTCATTGTGTAGATGGTCTTTACCATTTGGTACGTTTTGGATTGGCTGGTACTGGTTGTTCCTTTCCTTGTTTAGTGCTTCTGTCATGAACTCTTGTAAGGTAGGCCTCATGGTGAAGAACTCTCTCAGCAATTGCTTTTCCATAAAGAATTTTATTTCTCCTTCACTTATGAAGCTTAGTTTGGCTGGACATGAAATTCTAGGTTGAAAGTTCATTTCTTCAAGGATGTTGAATATTGGCCCCCACTCTCTTCTGGCTTGTAGGGTTTCTGTGGAGAGATCCACTGTGAGTCTGATGGGCTTCCTGTTGTGGGTAACCTGACCTTTTCTCTGGCTGCCTTTAGCATTTTTTCTTTCATTTCAACCCTAGTGAATATGACGATTATGTGTCTTGGGGTTGCTCTTCTTGAGGAATATCTTTGTGGTGTTCTATTTCCTGGACTTGAATGGTAGCCTGCCTTGCTAGGTTGGGAAAGGTCTCCTGGATATCCTGAAGAGTGTTTTCCAGCTTGGATTCATTCTCTCCATCACATTCAAGTACATGTATCAAATGTAGATTAGGTCTTTTCACATAATCCCATATTTCTTGTAGGCTTTGTTCATTTCTTTTTACTCTTTTTTCTCTATTCTTGCCTTCTCATTTTATTTCATTGAGTTGATCTTCAATCTCTGATATCTTGTATTCTGCTTGGTCGATTTGGCTATTGAAACTTGTATATGCTTTGTGAAGTTCTTGTGCTGTGTTTTTCAGCTCATTCAATTCATTTATATTCTTCTCTAAGCTGATTATTCTAGTTAGCATCTCATCTAATCTTTCTTCTCAGTTCTTAGTTTCTTGCATTGGGTTAGCACATGTTCTTTTAGCTCTGAAAGGTTTGTTATTACCCACCTTCTGAAGCCTTATTCTGTCAATTCATCAGATTCATTCTCCATCCATCTTTGAATCCCTAGCTGGTGAGGAGTTTTGATCTTTTAGAGGAGGAGAGGCATTCTGGGTTTTGGTGTTTTCATCATTTTTGCTCTGGTTTCTTCCCATCTTAGTGGCTTTATCTACCTGTGGTCTTTGTAGTTGGTGACTTTCAGATGGTGTCTCTGAGTGGATATCTTTTTTGTTGATGATTAAGTCATTTATTTCTGTTTCTTAGTTTTCTTTCTAACAGCTAGGTCCCTCTGCTGCAGGACTGCTGGAGGTCCACTCCAGACCCTGCTTAACTGGGGATCACCTACAGTGGTTGCAGAACAGTAAGGGTTGCTGCCTGTTTCTTCTTTGGTTATCTTCATCCCAGAAGGGTACCTGCCAGATGTCAGCCTGAGCTCTCCTTTAAGAGGTGTCTCTTTGGGTATACAGGGGTTGAGGAGCTGCTTGAGGAGACAGTCTGTCCCTTATAGGAGCTCAAGTGCTATGCTGAGAGCTCTGTTGTTCCATGCAGAGATGCTGGGCAGGTACTTTTAAGTCTGCTGTAGTGGAAGTCATAATCACCTCTTTTCCCAGGTGTTCTGTCCTAGGAAGGTCGGCTTTATTTATAAGTTTCTATCATGCTACTGCCTTTTCATAGATGTCCTGCCCCACACTGAGTAGTCTAGTCACAATCTGCCAGTACAGGTGTTGCTGAGCTGCTGCAGGCTCTGCACAGCTGCTGTGTGAACTGCCTCAGTAGTGGTGGTTGCCCTTTCCCCCACTAAGCTGGACCATCCTGGGTCCAGCTGCACTTGCTGGGAATCTCTCAATCCAGAGTGTTTCTGATTGCTTGCTTTGTGGGGGTAGTGCCCGCTGAACCAGATCACCTGGCTCCCTGTCTCTGCCCCCTCTTTCAGTTGAATGGGTGGCTCTGTCTCCCAGGCTTTCCAGGTGCCAGTTGAAATGGCCACCCAGATTTGTGTGAGTTTCTGTGTAGCAAGCTGGCACTGGCTGAAACTGCCATGCTGAAAACTCCTGGTGCTTTTTGGCCCAGGAATCTCCTGGTCTGTGAGCAGTGAAAATTTGTTTGGAAATGTGGTGGGCACTCACCCTCTGGGTTGTTCTCGCTGAGAACTGCACTCCAGAGCTTGTCCTATTCAGACATTTTGGAGCTCCATACATTGATTTTTTTTGATCCTCCAAATATTGAGTCTATATTATGAATTAATAAAACTCAATAGAAAGATGTAGCAATGAAAATGTGTGAAAAAATATATTTAAAAATGTAAAAAGCAAAAATCAACAGACTAAAATAAGGGACTATAGAATTTCAACATGGTGGGAGATTTTAACATGTATCTTTCATTAGATGCATAGAAAATGAGAATAACAAATAATAAGTTTGATTTAATGGAGATATACATATATAGCTATATTTGCAGTCAACAATTAAGAGTACCCATTATTTTCACACATATGTGAAACATTCACAAAAATAACCAAATTATTAGGTCATAAAATGGCTTTAAATATATATGAATTAATATTAGACAATCCATTCATATAATAATTATCTACAGTAATACTTAATTCTTTCTGGGATAAAATATCATATAAATATCACAATAGAAGAAGATTAAGCTTTTCTAGATTAAGCTTTTTCTATTATGCATTATAATAATTTTTTTTAAAAATACAAACTTTTAGCAAACTAAGAAAAGAAGAAAATTTCCACAATGTAACAAACACTGCTAAATTTTTCAGACTACAAAATGTTTAATGGTATGAACGTAGACTTTATTTTTCAATTATTTTTCAAATCAGGAGCAATACAAGAACATTTGTTTTCAGTAATTGTATTTACATTTTTCCCAGAGGCTCTAGCCAATGTAATATTTTTAAAACTTAACAACTAAGGCATACACATAAAGCAAGACTTAGCATTTTTAAAAAATACAAAAAGATATAAGCATACTCTTGTACCAAAGCAGAATAAAAATAGCATTCAATACTGAGAAAACCTCTGAAAACCACACAATTACATGGAAATTAAACAACTTGTATCTGAATGACTTCTTGGTAAACAACTAAATTAGGCATACATCAAAAAATTAAATGAAAACAGAGAAACATCATATCAAAATCCCAGAGATGAAGCAAAAGCAGGGTTAAGAGGGAAGTTTACAGTACTAAATGCCTACATCAAGTTACAAAGATCTCAAATTAACAATCGAACATTGCAGCTAGAGGAACTAGAAAAACAATAACAAACTAACCCTAAAGGTAACAAAAGAAAAGAAATAACTAAAATCAGAGCAGAACTGAACAAAATTAAGATCCAAAAATCCATACAAAGAATCAATGAAACCTAAATTTATTTCCTTGAAAGTACTTTTTAAAAATTGAAAGAACACTAGCTGATCAACATAGAAAAAGAAAAGAGCTCTAAACAAGCACAATCAAAAATGACAAAAGTAACATTACAACCAATTCAGCAGAAATAAAAAAGATCCTTAGAAACTATTATGATTACCTCTATGCATATAAACTAGAAAATGCAGAGGAAATAGATAAATCCCTCGAAACAGACAACCTCCCAAGATTGAATCAGTAAGAAATTGAAATTCTGTAGACACCAATAACGAGTTCTGAAATTCAATCAGTTATTTAAAACAAAAACAAACTACCAACCAAAAAAAGCTCTGAACCAGATGGATTCACAGCCAAATTCTACCAGAGACAGAAAGAAGAGCTGGTACAAATCCTACTGAAACTGTTCCAAAGATTCGAGGAGGAGAGGGGATTCCTCCCTAACTTATTCTATGAAACCAGCATCAGCCTGACACCAAAATCTGGCAAAAAAAAAAATTTAGGCCAATATCTTTGATGGACATGGATACAAAAATTACCAGCCAACCAAATCCAATGGCCATGAACATGTTAATTCCCCATGATCAAGTAGGCTTTAATCTTGGGATGTGAGATTGGTTCAACATATGCAAATCAATAAATGTGATTCACCAAATAAACAGAATTAAAAACAAAAAACATATAATTGTCTCAGTAGACACAGAAGAAGCTATTGATCAAAATCCAATGTCCTTTTGTTATAACCCCCCCAAATTAGGCATTAAAGAAACATACTTCAAAATAATAAGAGTCATCTATGACAAACTGAGAGCCAACCAACATCATACTCAACAGGAAAAAGGTGGAAGCTTTCACTTTGAGAACTTGAACAAGGCAAGGATGCACCCTCTCACCACTCCTATTCAACATAGTACTGGAAGTGCTAGCTAAAAAAATCAGGAAAGAGAAAGAAATAAAATGCATCCAAATAGGAAAATAAGTTAGATTTTCTGTCTTCACTTACTGCATAATTCTATACTTGGAAAACTCTGAAGACTTCACCAAAATGCTCTTAGAACTGATAAACAACTTTAGTAAAGTTTCAGGACACAAAAATCATTGTATAAAAATCAATAGCATTTCTATACACCAATAACATTCAAGTTGAGAGCCAAATCAATAATAAAATCTCATTTACAATAGTCACACACAAAAATTAAATACCTAGGAATACAGTTAACCAAAGAGGCAAAAAATCTCTGCAAGGAGAAATACAAAACACTACTGAAAGAGATCACAGTTGACATAAACAAATGGAAAAACATTCCATGGTCATGGATTGGAAGAACCAATATTGCTAAAATGGCCATATTGCCCAAAATTATATACAGATTTGCTGCTATTCCTGTCAAAATACCAATATCATTTTTCACAGAATTAGAAAAAGCAATCCTAAAATTCATGTGGAATCAAAAAAAGAGCTCAAATATAGAAAGCAATATAGGTAAAATGAACAAATCCAGCAAAATCCCATTACCTGACTTCAAACTATATTACAAAGCTACAGTAACCAAAACAGCATGGTACTGGTAAAAAGATAGATACATAGACCAATGGAACAGAACAGAGGACCCAGAAAAAAGTCACACACCTACAAAAAATCTGATTTTGACAAACACTACAAAAATAAGAAATGGAAAAAGCCCATAAATGATGCTGGGATAACTGGCTAGTCATATGCAGAAGAATGAAATTGTACTACTACCTTTCACCGTATAAAAAAATTAACTTGAGATTGATTAGAATGGGTACAGTGGCTCATGCCTATAATCCTAGCACTTTGGAGGTCAAGGTGGGCAGATTGCTTGAGCGCAGAAGTTCAAGACCAGCCTGGGCATCAAGATAAAACACAAATTTTAATACAGAGAAATCCAAAAATTAGCTGGGTGTGGTGGCATGGACCTGTGGACCCAGCTACTCAGGAGGCTGAGGCAAGAGAATTGCTTGAGCCCAGGGGACAGAAGTTGCAGCAATCTGAGATCATGTCACTGCACTCTAACCTAGGCAACAGAGCAAGACCCTGTCAAAAAAAACAAAACAAAAAAAATTAAAGACTTAAACGTAAGACCTCAAACCATAAAAATCCTAATAACAAATCAGGAAATATTCTTCCAGACATAGGCCCTGGCAAAAATTTCATGACAAAGATGTCAAAAGTAATTGGAAGAAAAGCAAAATTGACAAATAGGATTTATTTAAACTAAAGAGCATCTACACAGCAAAAGAAATTATCAATAAACAAACAACATACAGAATGTGAAAAAAAATCATAAATTATGCATCCAACATACATCTGATATCCAGAACTTCTAAGGAACTTAAACAATTTAACAAGTAGGCAACAAATAGCTTCATTAAATAGTGAGAAAAGGACATGAACAGACAATTCTCAAAATAAGACAAACAAGCATCCAACAAACATGAAAAAAATGCAGAACATCACTATCATAAAAAAAAATAAAGCAAATGCACAATGAGATATGCAGTAATCAGAATGGCTATCAATGAAAATCAAAATAACAGATGTTGGCAAGACTGAAAAGAAAAGGAAAAGCTTATACACTCTTTGTGGGAATGTAAATTAGTTCAGCCCCTGTGAAAAGCAGTTTGGAGATTGTCAAAGAACATAGAACAGAGCTACCATTCAACCCAACAATCCCATTACTAGGTACACACCCAAAGGAAAATAAATTGTTCTATGAAAATGACACATAAACTTGAATGTTTATCACAGCACTGTTTACAATAGCAAAGTCATGAAATCAGTCTAGGTGCACACCAATGGTAGATTGGATAAAGAAAATGCAGTACGTATACAACATAAAATACTACACAGTCATAAAAAAGAATGAAAGTGTGTTTTTGCAGCAAGATGGGTGTAGCTGGAGGACATTATTCTAAGTACTTGTCAAAATAGAAAACCAAATGTCTCATGTTCTCACTTATAAATGGGAGCTAAACATTGAATAGATGTGGACAATAGACACAAAGGACTACTAGAAGTGGAGCTTGAGGGAGGGAACAAGGGCTGAAAAACTACCTTTTGAGTATTATGCTCACTACCTAGGGGATAAGATCAATGGTACTCCAAATCTCAGCATCACATAATATAGCCATGTAAGAAAACTGCACATGTACCCTGTAAATCTGAAATAAAAACTGAAATTAAAAACAAAAATAGGGAGATGATCCAAGAAGGCCAAATAGGAACAGCTCTGGAGTGCAGTTCCCAGCCAGAAAGCAGAGGGGGAGTGATCACCTCATTTCAAAACCAGTTTTTACTGCCCACAGACTAGGAGATTCCCAGGAGGAAAAGTGCCATGAGTGATGGAAAAGTGCCACAAGTCTCCAGCATGGCTGTTTCAGCCAGCGCAGCAGGTCTCCACACAGAAACTCACACAAATCTGGGAGGCCATTTCAACTGGCAGCTGAAATGCCTGGGAGACAGAATTGCCCATTCAATTGAAAAAAAGGGGGATGAAACAGGAAGCTAGGTGATCTGGCTCAGCGGGTCCCACCCCCACAAAGACCAGCAATCTGAAACACTCTGGATTGAGAGTTTTACAGTAAGTACAGCTGGACCTGGGATGGCCCAGATCTGTGGGGGAAAGGACGTCTGCCATTATTGAGGCAGTCCATCATTACCACGGAAGTTCTAACTATACTTCTATAAACAAAACCTCAAGGAAGTTCACATAGAAGCTGGGCAGAGCCCATGGCAGCTCAGTAACACCTCTGCTGGCAGACTGTGACTAGGCTATGTCCTGCCTGGGCAGGGCATCTCTGAAAAAAGGCAGCAGCATGTCAGGAACTTATAAATAAAGCCCCACCTCTTGAGTACAGAGTACCTGGAAAAAAAGGCAGTTATGAGTTCTGCTGCAGCAGACATAAACATATCTGGCCAGCAGCTCTGAACAGAACAACAAAGCGCACAGCTCAGCACTTGAACTCCTATAAGGGACAGATTGTTTCCTAAAGCAGCTCCCCAACCCCTGTATATCCAAAGAGACACCTCTTAAAGGAGAGCTCAGGCTGACATCTGGCAGGTACCCTTCTGGGATGAAGATAACCGAAGAAGAAACTGGCAGCAATCCTTACTGTTCTGCAGCCACTGCAGGGGATCCCCAGTTAAGCAGGGTCTGGAGCGGACCTCTAGCAGTCCTGCAGCAGAGGGACCTGTTAGAAGGAAAACTAAGAAATAGAAATAAATGACTTAATCATCAACAAAAAAGACATCCACTCAGAGACACCATCTGAAAGTCACCAACTACAAAGACCACAGGTAGGTAAAGCCACTAAGATGGGAAGAAACCAGAGCAAAAATGATGAAAACACCAAAAACCAGAATGCCTCTCCTCCTCTAAAAGATCAAAACTCCTCACCAGCTAGGGATTCAAAGATGGATGGAGAATGAATCTGATGAATTGACAGAATAAGGCTTCAGAAGGTGGGTAATAACAAACTTCGCAGAGCTAAAAGAACATGTGCTAACCCAATGCAAAGAAACTAAGAACCTAGAAGAAAGAGTAGATAGATGCTAACGAGAATAAACAGCTTAGAGAAGAATATAAATGAATTGATGGAGCTGAAAAACACAACATGAGAACTTTGCAAAGTGTACATAAGTTTCAATAGCCAAATCAACCAAGCAGAAGACAGGATATCAGAGATTGAAGATCAACTCAGTGAAATAAAATGAGAAGGCAAGACTAGAGAAAAAAGAGTGAAAAGAAATGAACAAAGCCTACAAGAAATATGGGATTATGTGAAAAGACCTAATCTACGTTTGATAGGTGTACCTGAACATGATGGAGATGATGAATCCAAGCTGGAAAACACTACATGATGGAGATGATGAATCCAAGCTGGAAAACACTCTTCAGGATATTATCCAGGACAACTTCCCCAACCTAGCAAGGCAGGCCAATATTCAAGTCCAGGAAATAGAGAGAACACCACAAAGATATTCCTCAAGAAGAGCAACCCCAAGGCATACAATCATCAGATTCACTAGGGTTGAAATGAAAGAAAAATTGCTAAAGGTAGCCAGAGAGAAAGGTTGGGTTATTCACAAAAGGAAGCCCATCAGACTCACAGCAGATCTCTCCACAGAAATCCTACAAGCCAGAAGACAGTGGGGGCCAATATTCAACATCCTTGAAGAAAAAAACTTTCAACCTAGAATTTCATATCCAGCGAAACTAAGCTTCATAAGCGAAGGAGAAAATCCTTTACAAACAAGCAATTGCTCACAGATTTCATCACCACCAGGCCTGCCTTACAAGAGTTCATGACAGAAGCACTAAACAAGGAAAGGAACAACCAGTACCAGCCAATCCCAAAATATACCAAATGGTAAAGAGCATCGACACAATGAAGAAACTGCATCAACTAATGGGCAAAACAACCACCTAGCATCAAAATGGCAGGATCAAATTCATACATAATAATATTAACTTTAAATGTAAACAAGCTAAATTCCCCAATCAAAAGACACAGACAGGCAAATTGGATAAAAAGTCAAAACTCATCAGTGTGCTGTATCCAGGAAACCCATCTCACATGCAGGGATACACGTAGGCTCAAAATAAAGGGATGGAGGAAGATTTAACAAGCAAATAGAGAGCAAAAAAAAGTAGGATTGGCAATCCTAGTCTCTGATAAAATTGATTTTAAACCAACCAAGATCAAAAAAGACAAAGAAGGGCATTAAGTAATGGATAAAGGATCAATGCAACAAGAAGAGCTAATGATCCTAAATATATATGCACCCAATACAGGAGCACCCAGATACATAAAGCAAGTTCTTAAAGAACCTCCAAAGAGACTTAGACTCCCACACAATAGTAGTGGGAGACTTTAACCCTCCACTGTCTATATTAGACAGATCAACGAGACAGAAAATTAACAAGGTATCCAGGACTTGAACTCAGATCTGGACAAAGCAAACCTAACAGACATTTACAGAACTCTCCTCCTCAAATCCACAGAATATGCATTGTTCTCAGCACCACATCACACCTAATCTAAAATTAACCACCTAATTGGAAGTAAATCAATTTTTACTCAGCAAATGCAAAACAAGAGAAATCATAACAGTCTCAGACCACAATGCAATCAAATTAGAACTCAGGATTAAAAAACTAACTCAGAACCACACAACTTCATGGAAACTGAACAACTAG
>PVKP010056910.1:0-10395 GCA_004027715.1 Plecturocebus donacophilus
ACTAGAAATAGAAAGAAACTTCCTCAACTGGATAAAGAGCAGCTACAAAAAGCCTACAGCAAACAGTATCCTTAATGGTGAAAGACTAAGTGCTTTCACCCTAAGATCAGGAACAAGGTAGATTTCTTTCTCACACTGACTGGGAGAAAATACTTGCAAAATATATATCAGATAGAGGACTTGTATACATAAAACTCAATAATTAAAAGACAGACCAACTTAAAAACAGGACACAGTTGGGTTCACACCTGTACTCCCAGTGCTTTAGGAGGTTGAGGCAGGAGGAGGCCAGGAGTTTGAGACCAGCCTGAGAAATAAAGTGAGACTCTTTCTCTACAAAAAATAAAAAAAAAAGAAACAAAAATTGACCAGGCACGGTGATTCATGCCTGTAATCCCAGCACTTTGGGAGGCCAACGCGGGCAGATCACAAGGTCAGGAGTTTGAGACCAGCCTGGCCAACATGACGAAACCCTGTCTCTACTAAAAATACAAAAAATTAGCTGGCAATCCTAGCTACTCAGTAGGCTGAGGCCTGTAATCCCAGCTACTCGGGAGGCTGAGGCAGGAGAATTGCTTGAACCTGGGAGGCAGAGGTTGCAGTCATCTGAGATCGCACCATTGCACTCTAGCCTGGGTGACAGAGGAAGACTCCATCTCAAAAAATAAATTTAAAAAATTAGTCAGGCATGGTTGTGCACACCTGTAGTCCTAGCCATTCAGGAGCCTGAGGTGGGAGGATCAATTGAGCCCAAGAGTTCAAGGCTACAGTGAGCTGTGATCACACCACTGCACTCCAGCCTGAGTGACAGAGTGAGACTTTGTCTCTCTTAAAAAAAAAAAAAAAAATTAACTGGAAAAAAAAGGACCAAAAATTAGAATAAACACTTCACTAAAGAAGATATATAAATGGTAAATTAACATAGGAAAGATAGTTACCATCATTAGCCTTTAAGGAAATATATATGAAAACCATAAAATACCATTTCACACTCATAAAATGGCTAAAATTTAAGAGACTATGCTGACTAGGATGTATGCTGATGAGGATGATGACAAGGAAGTGGAAGAACTAGAACCATCCCTCATACATTGCTTGCAGAAATCCAAAATGGTAAAGCCACATTGGACAACAGTTTAAAATTTTTTTTTAAAGAATGCACATACTCTATGACTCAGCAATCACTTTCAGATATTTATCCAAAAGAAATGAAAATAAACGTTTTCACAAAGTTTGTACTTTCAAATGTTTATACCATTCATCCTAGAAATGCAAGATTTAACATTCAAAACATTCATATAAACCAAAAACTAGAAACAATCCAAATGTCCATCAACTGTTGACCGGATAAACAAACTTCAGTATGTTCATGTAACAGACCACTACTCAGAAATAAAAAGGAACCGACTAATGACACACAATGATATGGATGAATCTAAAAAACGTAAGACAGACGAAACCAATTACGAAAGACCACACGCTGTGTGACTCTGTGTAAATAAAACTCTAGAAAAGACAAAACTCTACTGACAAAAGGCAAATCAGTGAAGGTCATGGGTAAGAGGTAGGAGTGGAATCCCTACAAAGCAGCACAAGAGAACTTTTTGGGGCAATAAATGTTGCTGCTATAGACATTTGCGTAGAAGTTTTTTCATGAACATGTTTTTGTCTTGGGTACACCCCCAGGGGAATGAAATTACTGGACGGCATGATAAACTCTATGTTTAACTTTCTGAAGAATTATGTCTCTATCATGATTGCAGTGGTGGTTACACACTGTATACATTTGTCAGAATTGTACAATTACATTACAATTAAGTGACTTATTAAATTGTCCAGTTAAAAGTGGTCCATTTTCTTGCATATAAATTACACCTCAAAAAAGCCAATTTCTTAAAGCAAAAATTATGAAGTCACAAAGAAAAAGAAACAATCCTGAATTACACAGTTTACTAAAGTACAATGCTCAAATTAATAAGATGCAGCTAAATTTCTACTCACTTTGTGCTGTGTAGACCCTGCTAGTCTCCTGTACGTATTCAAGAGGCTGTGGTGGAAATACGGGCAGTAGAGAGAAAAGGCCTGAGCTTCCCTTCCAGAACCATCCCCTACCACCAGATGGGCATATGGCATGTTAGTTGCCTCCAAATCTCCCCTGCCTCAAGAGTCCTCCACCTCCACTTTTAACAAAGAGTACCTTCTGGCTGGGCATGGTGGCTCACGCCTATAATCCCAGAACTTTGGGAGGACAAGGCAGGCAGATCTCGAGGTCCGGAGTTCAAGACCATCCTGGCTAACATGGTGAAACCCCTTCTCTACTAAAAATACAAAAAATTAGCCAGGCGTGGTGGCAGGCACCTGTAATCCCAGCTACTTGGGAGGCTGAGGCAGGAGAATTGCTTGAATCGAGGAGGTGGAGTTTGCAGTGGGCCGAGATTACACCACTGCACTCCAGCCTGGGTGTCAGAGCGAGACTCTATCTCAAATGAAAAAAAAAAAAAAAAAAGAGTACCTTCTCTGAGCAACTCAGATTGGAGTTTCTTCTTCAGTCTGATTCTGTCTATTGCTCCTTGCCAGGATTCTTCACAGTTTATGGTCCATGGGAAGATTCCTACTCTAGTCTCTGAATACATATATATGCATATGTATGAATGAACATGTGTGTTTGTATATATGTATATGTATGTATGCACACGTATGTGTTTCTATCATTTCTAAGGACCTGGAACAGGGGAACACTGTGTGTGTTTAATCTACCTTCTTGTACCTCTCAGAGCCTAGATTCAAATAATGACATAAAGGAGCTGTGCAAATGGAAAGCAAATAAAAGGTTTATAATTAAAGCCAGTGTGTTATTTCGACTGAGTTGGAAGTCAAACATGAAATTTCTCATTAAGAATTTAACTCTTTCACTAATAAGTTTATCTAGTCTACATATGTTCAATTTGAGGTCTCTCACTCTTCCCAGAAAAGTCCTGAAGTGTATTTTCCCAGAACGACAAAGTATATCAGTGCTGGATATTTAAAATGATTTATAGATGATAGAGGTAGCTAGAGAGATAAATAGATAGACAGATAAAGAATACATAGATGTAAATGAAACAATGAAACTGCCATCCAGTACATAAGAAAGCCCCTCCCCTGCAGTGGCCTTCTAAAATTCTGACTTAAAACACAAATGGAAGTACATTTGACATCATCTCTCAGCCATAAAACACAAATTCAAAATCTCAAAAGATTTTCTTAGCTCCTCTCAGCAGATAGGAGCAGGTTCTCTCCTTCTAGTTGCGCAAAATTCCACCACGCACGCTCACTGGATGGTGTCTGCCCAGTCAGTTGCCCTGCCAGAGATGTCTCAGGACAGGAGAAAATACCAAAGAATCGTCAGGGAGCCAAAGTCAGAATACCTGAGACAAGACTGAGTTGCATGGGCAGAGCTGAGTTACACTTGCAGTGTGCTGGTGTCCAGGTTCCAAAGTGACATTAACTATTTTAAAAGTTAACAAAACTTGCCATACACAAAGGCACGCAAATATCAGGTCTAAGTGCCAACTCTATTTCATTCACAAAGGAAAAAACTGGACTTGGCCAGAATTACGAAACCCCAAAACAAATGTGCGATCATTTCACCATTCTAGCCAATGTTGGACAGCACCCACAACCAGGAGACACAACCAGAGGCTGATAACACACACCACTGCCCCACTTCGGTGACTTATCCCATCCAGCTGAAAGAAGAGGGCAGTTGTGATCAAGACATTTGCTCAGAGGACTTCCAGTGCAATAGAGATGAATGTGAATATGGAGTAATAGAGAGTGACATTCCTTATGTTGTGTCAGTTTTGAAATCCAGATCGACGGAGATATAGATGTCAGCTCGGAGGACAGGCAGGCTTCATTGCCCATGGACATCACACTGCCAGCACCTGTCCACTCAGCAGGTTGTGTGCCTTGAAGTGGAGGAGGACACATGATCTCCTCCCCAGCCTCCCCTCCCCAGGCTGCAGCGGCCATAAAGGAGACGCCTCCTCTCAGTCTGTGTCAGCACATGGAGATCAGTCAGGGGAGACCACTTATAATTATTTGATGCAGATGGTCACTTCATTAGCATACACACCAAGCAGCCAGTTACAGGGTGTTGCCTGCCTCCCCAGCCCTCTTCCTGAGCCGGCCTTGAGGCTATCAGGCAATATATTTTAAGCAAAAAAACAGCCTGCTCGTACCACTCTGGAGGCCTCTTTTTTGAGACATGCGGCCATTTCTTTTAGGAAATCTAAAAGAACGACAATTTTCTGGGTTCGTTGGACTTAACAGCCAGATGCAAAGACTCACCTATTCCTCAATGAGGTCATCAGAGTGCGTGAAACTTGGAATGAGAGGTGGCAGGCTCCTCAGTTCCCCTTCTGTGGGTTGAGCCTATGTGCATTTGTGGCAGGTTCTGAATTAGAGAAATGGGCTCTCACAGTGACACTGAGCTAAGGCTTGGTAGGCCCACAGCCTCATTTTGGCAACTCACCTCCCCCAGCACAAAGAAAGGACCCTGGGGAGCAGGGAACAGCTAGAGATATAGGGCTCCAAATTTTAAAGTGAAAAAAGAAACTTAAGAGATACGCAAGTCCAGTGAGTTTTCAATATTTTTAGTAGGATGTCTCATTTTGCAAATAACACCATTGAGTGAATGCTAATGTATAGAACAGGAAAAGCAAAACTGTTTTAAAGGAGAGTTTGGGGCTCCAGAGCCCCACCCACCTGCCTCCAATTCCATCCCCAGCTGCCACAGAATTATCTGACAAAACCTAGGTCTTCTCACAGAGCAATTTGGAAAACACTGATTAGTCAGACGCTTTTACTGGGGAGAAGAAACAGAGCCCCAGAGAAATGAAGAGACTTGTCCAAGGTCAAACAATGTGAGCTCTTCGAACGAGGCAAAAAATTAAAATTAAAAAATTAAAACTCTGGTGAACCTACAATCTCATCTCCCTACTCCAATGCCAGGCAGATGTTCCATTTTGACCCACTCGATTTGAAGTGCTATTTACAAAAGTGCAGTAACCCTCTTGGACGAAGAGCAATTTGTTTCACCTTCAGCTCCACATTTTCTCCCCTTAAGAAAAGATCACCATAGAGAGGTTACACATATAGATCACCCAACACAGCCCGCAAAGCTCCCCTAAAAGACACCTCATTCTCACCATCAGCCCAGCATACGAGCTGCTTGTCACCAGAAGGACATGCTCAACCCATGCTACACTATATATTTTGTGGTGAATTGATAAGTGAGTCCCCTCTTCCCAGAGAAAATGAAACAGGGACTCAAGCATTTGAACCTGATCAATAAGGACAGACCATCTGTAAGAAACCAGGATCCCCCCACTCCTTCTCACCCTTCCCCCAACAGGGTGCTTCTGCCTGAGTTACATAAATAATTGCACTTTGCCTGACCTTCGTACACACACTAGAGAAAATTATTCCTGTTGATAAATGGAAATTTGCCCTGGCTCTTATTGATACATCTAGGTCTTTTAACAAAAACTTGTGCCATTCCTAAAAGTGCCAGCTATCTGGAGAGTGTATCTTAATCTCAGAGTACAAGGTTGATTTATATTTCCGAGGAATCACAACTAAGATATGCTGTGGCCACATTGATTTAATGGTTCCTGTAAGGCTCCTTGCTCGGTGCAGTCTCCATGCATCTTTTCACTAGTCAAGTCAACATTCGTGGCTTTTTAAAAACACAGTAAATCTCTTTGATTGGGACTTGCGGCTGGAATCATTCAATTTGTGTTAAACTAAACTGTCTTATCTCCTTGTGTGCCAAGCTGTCCCTGGCATGTCCAGAATGGCATCCCAGCATGGCCCAGGATGCCAGGGCATAAAAGCAGCAAACAAGATCATTCAGACAGGTCAGACAGGCTTTCTCTGGCTCTCTCACTACTCAGCTCCCAGTGATAAGAGACAGGAAAATGTCACGTGATTATTACTCCATAAAAAAGAAGGCACTTCCTTCTCTATGGAGACAGACAGAAGCTTGAGTAAAGACCAATTAATTTCAAAGGGGAAGAGACAGCTGCACATATGTTCCCTATGAGTGATCTTAGGCAGAGTCTCCCAAATGCCAAGAAAAATATTACTGTTTGGAGCTTCTTTTAAGAATAGCTTTTTTTTTTCTGCAGTTTTAGTGCTCTTTTTAATGCATTCATCCCATCGCTTGACATTTATTGAACACCTACTACATGCAGACATTTTCTTGCTCATAGATGCTTTCACACATCCCCTCATCATGGATTCATCCACTGAACAACTATTGAACAAGCTCTTTAGTGTCAAAACCCTTGTCAGGTGCTGAGGACGCAGAGAGCAAAGACACCATCCCTTGCTTGGAGAAGGTCAAGGAGCATAGCACTGAGTAAATTCCCAGTCAGCACTGGGCCCCTGCTAAGAGCTCTATGACAGTTGTCTTGTTCACAACTCACAGCGATCCTAGGCACATTTTACAGATAAGAAAACAAAGGACTTAGAAATTTTAAGGCACTGTTACCAGGCCTTTCCAATTCCATTGGGGAAATTCTTTCCCGCTCACTATTGACTATAACCTCAGAGAACAGGGAATGTGCTATAAGAGAGATACATAAAAAATAACATGATAGCACCATCCTTTCCAGCCAAAGATGACAGCAATTTCAATTTTTCTTTGTGCCCCTGCAGTTAAAAAGAGATGAATGATGTGAAAAAGAGTTTGGCAGTTCTTTAAAAAGTTAAAAGTTAAGCCAGGCAGATGGCTCACACCTGTAATCCCAGCACTTCAGAGGCCAAGGCGGGTGAATCACCTGAGGTCAGGGGTTCAAGACCAGCCTGGCCAACATAATGAAACTCTGTCTCCACTAAACATACAAAAATTAACCGGGCATGGTGGTGCACACCTGTGATCCCAGCTACTCAGGAGGCTGAGGCAAGAGAACCGCTTGAACCTAGGAGGCAGAGGTTGCAGTGAGCTGAGATTGTGCCACTGCACTCCAGCCTGGGCAACAGAGTGACACTCTGTCTCAAAAAACAAAAAAAGTTAAATGTAATTACCACATGGACCAGCAATCCCAATCCTAGGACTATACCCAGAGAAATGAAAACCTTTATTGACACAAAAATGTGTAAACAAATGTCCACAGCAGCATTATTCATAATAGCCCCAAAGCAGAACCAACCCAGATGTCCATCAAATGATGACTGGACAAATGAAATGTGATAAATTCATACAATGGAATATTATTCAGCCATAAAAAGGAATAACGTGCTGAAACATCCTACAACGTGGATGAACATGAGGGAAGCCATACACAGAAGACCATCGATTGGATGATTCCATTTATATGAAAGTCTAGA
The DNA here is from genome assembly GCA_004027715.1 of Plecturocebus donacophilus. Classification (NCBI taxonomy): domain Eukaryota; kingdom Metazoa; phylum Chordata; class Mammalia; order Primates; family Pitheciidae; genus Plecturocebus; species Plecturocebus donacophilus. Next base: position 7,378 of record PVKP010056910.1, read on the forward strand.
ATAGGCAAATCCGCAGACAGAAAGTAATAGCGGGAGCCAGGGCAGGAAAGAGGAATGACTGTTAGTGGGTACAAGATTTCTTTTTGGGGTGATGAAAATGTTCTGGAATTAAATAGTGCTGATGATTGGAAAGTCTCATGAATAAACAAACACTGCTGGATTGCACAATTTAACGTGGTGACTTTCATAATATGGAAATTATATCTCAATTTAAAAAGTGAGATGAACGGGCTGCGGTGAATCAAGATGCTAGTGGGGATCTTGCATCCTGCCTCCCTGAGAGTCACAGCCCAGAAAGAGCCTCAGAATGGAATATACTCAGTCATAAAAAAAAAAAAAGAAGAAGAAGAATGTATACACATGGACACAGAGTGTGGAATAATAGATATTAGAGATGCAGAAGGGTGGGAGTGGGGTGAACCATGAGAAACTACTTAATGAGTACAATGTACACTATTGGGGTGATGGTTAAGCTCAAAGCTCAGACTTCACCACTACCCATTATATCCATGTAACAAAACTGGACTTGTACCTTTTAATTTTTTATTATTTATTTATTTTTTGTTTTGAGACAGGGTCTTGCTCTGTCGCCCAGGCTAGAGTGCAGTGGTGCGATCTCGGCTCACTGCAACCTCTGCATCCTGGGTTCAAGCAATTCTCCTGCCTCAGCCTCCCGAGTAGCTGGGACTACAAGCATGTGCCACCATACCCAACTAAGTTTTGTACTTTTAGTAGAGACAGGGTTTCACCATGTTGGCCAGGCTAATAACTCCTGGCCTCAAGAGATCCACCTGCCTCAGCCTCCCAAAGTGCTGAGATTACAGACGTGAGTCACCATACCTGGCCGACCCTTTAAATTTATACAAACAAAATAAAAGAAGAAGAAGAAACACAATCCTTAAAAAGGAAAGCAAAAGATTGGACGTGGTGGCTCATACCTGTAATTCCAGTGCTTTGCAAGGCAGAAGCAGGAGGATCATTTGAGGCCAGCATTTGAGACCAGCCTAGGCAGCATGGTGAGACCTCATCTCTGTAAAAAAATATTTAAAAATTAGACAGGTATGATGGCACATGCCTGTAGTGCCAGATATTCAGGAGGCTTGGGCAGGAGGATCACATGAGCTCAGTAGTTTGAGGCTGCAGTGAGCTGAGCTATGATCATGCAATCTCACCACAGTATTCCAGCCTAGATGACACAGAGAAATCCTGTCCCTGTCTCAAAATTTAAAACAAACAAAAAAAAAAGCCTCCTTGAAGAGCACCTTTGCCAGCTCCTGCTGCTTCCAGTGTTCATGCTGGGGGGACCCAGCATTCCTAATATGGAGGTGCAGGGAGGGCAGCCCTCGGCAGAGCCCAGAAGCAGGAGGTAACAATCTCCCCAGCTCCCAGCTATCTGTCCTTATCCTGAGCTGGCCCTGGGCGAAGTGTTAGGGGCCCTTGGCAGTCACTTGCTTTTTGACTTCAGAGAGGTCTTAGTGCTCTTTCAAATAAGCTAATCCTTCATACTCTTTGCCTCAAATTAATGAATGAGGGAAGGGGGTTCACCCAGAGTAATTTTTTCTCCTCTCATAAAATAGCAGCTGCCTACTTAATCTTGGGCTTCAGCGCAGGAGTTGGAGGCTGCAGTGAGGTATAATTGCACCACTACACACTAGCCTGGGTAACAGAGGGAGACCCTGTCTCAAAAAATGAAAAACATAATAATACAACCTAAAGTAAATTAAAAATCAAGCAGTCACTGAATGCAGATGTAAAGCCCATGACCACTCAGTCTACCCATTCTAAAGTGAGCCACTGCAAACTGAAAACCTCCTTCAAGGGGACGCCCACATTAGAGGCATCCCAGAAGGCTAAAAGAAACCTCTCACTCCCCTGGAAGGCCCAGCTGGGTGCTTCAATTCATTAAGTCATACATCTTCCAAGCTGGAAGGATCTTCCAGATTATTTCACTCAGGCCCTTCATTTTATAAATGAGAAAGCGGAGTCCTGGCCTCTTAACTTCCTTATCCCCAAGTCACAAGCTAATAGAGGCACAATCCCATTCTCTCCTGCCTCCTGCCCAGGGCTCTTTTTAACCCAGCACACTGCTTCTATAGAGTCAGCTCTTATGTGTAGAAATCCTACACTCTAGACAGCCAAAATACATTTCTCCTAACACCTGCACCAAGCCCAGTCCTCACTGAACACACTGCAACCCAGATGTGAAATTCACGAATTAAGGTCTTTTTTTGTAGGTTCATACAGAATGGGACCCTAGAGATACGAAAGTCAAGAAAAAGACAGGAGTATCATTAGGGGAAAGTAAATGCTGGACCCCAAATGCTTATTTTAGCCGTCTTATCTCATGAAGCCATTCCTCGCCATTGCAGCATCTGTTTCATGGGTGAAGGCTATTGTTACATGTTGTGACTATCAGAACTCTTGATAGGGAGTAAGAGAAACACCAGCTCAAACTAGCTTATGAAAAAAGGGACATAATTAGCACACAGAAGTAGACTTTAGGAAGGATTGATCAGGGCTTCAAAAAAATGTCACCAAAGATTCAGTGTCCCTTTCTCTATCTCTTGACTGCTCTTCTCCAGATTGGCTCCACACTCATGGGGACTCACCCCATTCCAGAACTTACTCTTTTTTTTTTTTTTTTTTTTTTTTGAGACGGAGTCTTGCTCTGCTATTCTTACTTTTAATTGGTGGAAAAGAGTAAGTGTTCACTTCTCTGAGATCTCCAACAGAAGAGAAGTGAGGCCAGGCGCCATGGCTCACACCTGTAATCCTAGCACTTTGGGAGGCTAATCCAGGCAAATCACCTGAGGTCAGGAGTTCAAGACCAGTCTGGCCAGTCTGGCTAACATGGCAAAATCTCGTCTCTACCAAAAATATGAAATTAGCCAGGTGTGGTAGTACATGCCTATAATTCCAGCTACTTGGGAAGCTGAGGCAGAATTGCTTGAACCTAGAAGGCGAAGGTTGCAGTGAGCTGAGATCACGCCACTGCACTCCAGCCTGGATGACAGAGCA
>PVKP010056911.1:0-10397 GCA_004027715.1 Plecturocebus donacophilus
GAACATATTCTTTTAGCTCACAGAAGTTTCTTATTATCCACCTTCTGAAGCCTAATTCTGATGATTCTTCACACTTGTTTTCCATCAAGCCTTGTTCTGTTACTGATGGGGAACCAGCGTCCTCTGTGGGAGAGACTTTCTGATTTTGAGTGTTCTCAGTTTTTTTACGGTGGCTTCTTGGCATCTTTATGGTTTTATCTATCTGTCGTCTTTGTAATCACCCACTTTCAAATCAGGTCTCTGAGTGGACGTCCAGCCTGTCAATTCCCAGCTCCGGAATCTATGTACTTTTCACTGTGCGACTCACAATGCTAGCTAAAACAGCAGTGTTGAAATTCGTGGTGCTTTTCTGCCCGGGGGTCTCCGGTCTGGCTTCTCAGTCCCTTTTTCAATCAGCTGGATGGAGTGCTCTGACTTCCCAGAGCGCCAAACATCATCCACAAGGAGACTCAGTCCCGTTTACTCCGCACCAAGAGCCGCCGAGCCGAGGCGCCAGCAAAAAAGCCACGCCAGCCGAAAGGGTCGCCCTGGGGACCCGTGGGGCTCCTCCACTGGGAATGTCCTGGTCTGTGGGCAGCAAAAATTTATCGATAAGTGTGGCGTCCACTGGCTCTCTGCGCTTTTACTGGGAGCTGCAATCCTGAGCTGCTAGTGATCGGCCATCTTGGATCTCTCTCCCCGAAAAGGGAGCTCTTATATGCAATGTTAGTGACCATGTAAACTTGTACAGTCACTATGAAGAATGATATGGAAGTTCCTCAGAAAACTACTATGCATTCACTATGTGCTATTCATGATAAGCAAAACATGAAATCAACCTAGGTGTCCAACAACAGATAAAGAAAATGGGAGATACATAGACACACACACACACACAAATGGAATACTATTCAGCCACAAAAAACAAAATCGTAGCAACATGAATGGAACTGGAGGACATTATGTTAAGTGAAATAAGCCCGGTACAGAAAGTTAAACACCACATGTTCTCGCTCATATGTGGAAGCTAAGAATTGTTGATCTCATAGAAGTGAAAAGTAGAAGAGTGGATATAAGAGGCTGGAAAGCTAGGGGAAAAGATGAGGGAAGGAAGGAATGGGGTAGATTTGTTAGTAGGCACAAAATGACAGTGAAATAGGTGGAATAAGCCCTACATTCTAGACCACGATAGGATGTCTACAGATAAAATAATATATAGTTTCAAATAGCTAGGAGGATACTGAATATTCCCAACACAAAGAAATAATAAAGTTTGAGATGATGTTTATGATAATTATCCTGATCTGATCACTATACATTATATGTTTTGAAACTTCACTATGTATCCCATGAATAGGTACAATTATTTATCAGAAAATAAGATGAAAAAATGCAAAAAGCCATGACAAATTTCACTACTTTTTTACATACTTTACGAGATTAAGTGATACTTCTTATTCAACAAAGTGAGTTATGCCTTTGCAATATTTGAAATATTTTCCTTTTCAAAGTCATTCTTTCTTTTTAAAGTGTACATATTGAACAGTATTTGTTTTTTTCTTGAATAAAGACCACTCTGCCCATTTCTATACTTCATTGAAAACTGATTTATTTTTAGTGCATTTTTTGTAGCACCTTGCCTACTACAAATTTCTGGAATGTAGTCAATATAAAGAGTGAAAAGGAAAATATAAGCAATTAATATATACTTTGACATGAATGTAGGACAGTTCTATGTCCTATTCAGTGTTATGTAAGGTATAGTAGTTGGTGGGTAAATAGAGACCATGTTGAAATCTGTTGTTGACTAACTTTGGATACCTTACTTATCTATAATTTTAGAACAATTATGCTCACATTTTTCAGCTGTGGGTACAAGGACGCCTGGCTGAAGTCTTCTCCTTAAGAGGTCTGGATCTGTTAACATATTCAGATTTCAATTGGCTTTACAACAGGTTTCCTTATGTGCCTCATATTGGCTCCAGGTTCACTGGGTTGAAAAGGAGCCAAAGCACCATAAGGCTTTGGCACAGGAAGAGTGTCGTCTGCTTCTGGGATGTAGGCATTTGGACGCAGCTCTGCAGTCGTGTAGACACCATTGGGCAGCTCGCGCTTCCCTGTTTCTGAGAACTCCTGCAAAGAAGGATTTTTCCTTTTCAGTTCTCTCAAAACTCTGGTGAAGTCACTTTATCCTTAGGTCCCTAAAGACACAGCTGGTCTGGACAGTCTTTGAATGTGCAACTGATACTCCCCAAAGGGATGGGAGGGGCAGGAGGGTGGAGTCACACACCACACACACACACACGTGTCACATCTCATTGGAATGGGCTGTATTCCTGGGGTTTAGGGTTTTTCAAAGACTTCTTGGTGGGTCCTAACTATGTTCCCACCTCAGTATCTGCCATCAAGCACGAATTATTTCCCTGTTTTTGACAAAGGCAGAGCAACATATTTCCCTTGGTAAGTCATTGGTGAGCAAACATTATTACAAAGGAAAAGATAGAGGAATATAGTGGAACCAGAGGAGGAAAATGGTCAGCAGCTTGCCCTGAGCCTCACAGTTTTCAGGATTTTGCCTGTGCCTCTGGAATATAGAATAATCTCTTACTGCACTGAAAAGACCTCCCAACTGATAAATGACCGTGGGAAACCACAGGTAAAATCTGAACGCGCTAAAAGGTATAGTCCCAGGTGGTGTGGAGATTATAATTCAGGTAGTTTATACCTGTGCTCAGGTATTCCTAGTGTGTTTCAAATGAAGCTTTGTTTTGGGTTCAGGAGCAAATAGGGACCCGTTTGGTGACATCCACTTGACAATCTGAGTGAGTTGTACATCTGGAGGATGTAGACTCCTTGGAAAGAGATGCCTAATTCCAGTCTAAGAATATTGACAGGCCATGGGCGTAGACAGAAGATCTGGTATCTAACTTGCAGGGTGAGTCGGTGATAGATCTAGCCTTAGGCCAGAGGTCAAAGGTGGGAAAAGAAAGGGGTGGGATTGAGGCCTATGATGTACACCAAGCATCTGCAGAAGGCAGGGCAACTATAATGTGGCTGGAGGCCTTGCTGTATGCTGTGGAGGCCACAGCAGATGAACATGGACAGTCAGCTGTGGTCTGAGCAGAAGCGCAAAGACAGAGATTGGAGACTTACTGACAAGGCTGATGCCAGCCTGGTCATCGCTATGCTGATGGAAGGCCATGATGTGCAGCCTCAGCAGCTCAGGATGTAAGGCTGTGGGGTGGGCCTTGTGCTTGCTAAGTGTTCTTCAGTGAGTATTGTGGCACTTTGACTTATAGAATATCGTAAACACACTTCTTTCTAATGACTGTGGAGACTGTGTGTAGTATAGTGGGGAAACTTTACTTATATTGTGGGACAACTGACCCACTGAAAGCAGCCCCCACTGGCATACTTTAGAAATGCAATACAGGAGCCAAAGTTTTACCCGAGACTTTTTAGCCACAGCCGAGGCATGCATGTCTTCATCTCGAAGTGCCTTCAACCATTCTTTCTCAATTTCCTTATTGAGTGCCAGACCTTGTTCTATCCTGGAGTTGCAAGTGAAGATGAAGTCTTCTTTCTCTCTGACTTCCTTTTGGAGGTCAACGATCAGGGCTTGTTTCATGGACAGCTCAGCAACAAGAGCCATCATTTTCTCGGTTGCATTTTTGATTCTTTTCTGATAGCCATTCATCTAGAATTAAGGAGCCCAAGGATTAGTCTACTTATACAGTCCATGAAGACTTAGGAAAATGGAAAGCTGCTGGCTATCTGTAATGGCAGGGTACATTTTTGTCTGAAGGAAGGAGGGTCTAACTTGGAATTCACAGAAATTAAGAACTGAAAGAGACTGCAGAGATTGAGTCGAACACCCTGGTTGTGTAAGTAAGGACGAGGAGACAACAAGAAAAGGATTTGTTTATCTACTTACTAGATTTCAAGGTGGGTAACATTGAAGGGAATAGTTTAGTGCCCCCTCTTTTTTTTTTTTAAGACTGAGTCTTGCTCTGTCACCAGGCTGGAGTGCAGTGGTACGATCTTGGCTCACTGCTGCAGCCTCCACCCCCCGGGTTCAAGTGATTCTCCTGCCTCAGCCTCCCGAGTAGCTGGGACTACAGGTGTGCACCACCACGCCCGCTAATTTTTTTTATTTTTAGTAGAGGCAGGGATTCACCATGTTAGCCAGCATGGTCTTAATCTCTTGACCTCGTGGTCCACCTGCCTTGGCCTCCCAAAGTGCTGGGATTACAGGTGTGAGCCACTGCGCCCAGCCAGTGCCCATTTTTAAAAGGTAAGAAGCAGAGGTAAAGGGATGTTCTTTTTTAAAAATAAAATAAAAAATAAAGACAAAGTCTCACTCTGGTGCTTACGCTGATCATAGCTTACTGCAGCCCAGAACTTCTGGGCTCAAGTGATTCTCCTGCCTCAGCCTCCTAAGTAGATAGGACTATAGCCATGCTCCACCACACTTGGCTAATTTATTATTTTTGTATTGATGGAAAATTGCCATGTTGATAAGGCTGGTTTTGAACTTCTGGGCTGAAGCAATCTTCCTGCCTCAGCCTCCCAAAGTGCTGGGATTACAGGCATGATACACCGGGACCAGCCAAGAGTGTTCTTGATGCCTAAGTTCTAGCTTAATTTGCCCTTATTAGTTTGTCACTTATCCAGGGCAAAACATCTGGTAGAACACAAGTTACTCTTTGTTTATATAAGATAATCAGCAGAAGTTCTGCATCTGAAATGACTTTTTAAATAAAAACAAGCACATTGACATTTATTGATCATAATTCCTGGTGTGCATTATTACTAGGTCAGAAACATGCATGAGCCGAGCTGGGGAAAACTTAGTCAATAATTTAGAATGAGAGCTGTTCCTGGAGTTTTTCTTGTTGTAGTTGTTGTTTGTTTGTTTTTGAGACAGGGTCTCACTCTGTCACTCATGTTGGAGTGCAGTGGTGTGATCTCATCTCACTGCAACCTCTGCCCCGGAGGCTCAGGTGATCCTTCCACCTCAGCCTCCCAAGTAGCTGGGACCAAAGGTGTGCACCATCATGCCCAGCTATTTTTTTGTATTTGTTAGTAGAGATGGGGCTTTACCATGTTGCCCAGGCAGGTCTTGAGTGACTGAGCTCAAGCAATCTACCTGCCTTGGACTCCCAAAGTGCTGGGATTACAAGCATTAGCCACTGTGCCCAGACTGTTTTGTTTTTTAATCTATTAATAATAATAAAAAAGAAAAACACAAAACAAAAAAAAAAGCTCTTAAGATCAGCTATTTAGCATTAATACAGTTAAAAGACAAGACGATTTGGGGAAAAAAAGATCTCAAAAGGCAGGAAAGAAGTAAAACTAGAATTAGGGGTTCCTGTCAGCTTTCTGTCTGATAAAGGGTAGAATCTTTTAGTGTGATAGCCACAGTGGGGCAGTTCAGTGGTGATACCTTCTACCTGGCAACACTCACTAGTTCCTCTTACCATGCCCTATTTTTTCTTCACATCATGTCTCACTGCTGATATTATACATGTATTTGGCTATTTGATTACAGTTTGTCATCCCATAAGAATGTACTCTTCATGAGGACTAGGACTATTTGTTTTATTCATCACCATATTCCCAGTGTTCAGGACAGTGTTTGGAATATAAGAGGCACTCCCCAAAATTAAAGTTGGATATTTTCTGAATGAGGGAATGAATGAATTCTTAATCTATTTCATTCTTTGTTCTTGGACCAGGATAAACTGGGACATGCAAATGAGTTTCCAAATACTACACCTAACGTTGAATACCTTCCTCTCCTAATAGAGCATACTCTGGTCGCATCTGCACCTCTGCTTAGAGAATGTTGCTACTAGTGATTTACCTGCCTCTGAAAATGTAATAACTTATTATTGTATACAAACTTTGCCTCCTTAAGTGTAGGTAATATAAATTCTTATGAGTCTTCTATACTGAACTGATTTTTAGGAACCATGTATTGAATAAAAATGACTACCACTAAAAACTTATGAGTCATTATCTTAAGTTTTGCCGTTTTTATCTGACTTTTATGGTTCTGCATTGACAACTTTCACTAACAGACTGTTTACTGATCACTCCAGCAGCATTGGTGCAATTCACAACTGTAACTCATAAAATAAGAAATTCTAAGACTTAGATAAGCTAATGCACTTTGAGTGAACTAGCATGTCTGATGTTTCTTTAAATGTTGCTGCCTTTCCTTTTTTAAATGAATTTCCCCTTCTTTGGGGGGAGTCATTTTTCACTCAACTACTGCACGCTTGAGTCTGTATGTCCGTCTGTGTAACTGGCCAACTTCCCTTCTCTTCCATAAATTAGAAAACAAAGTTTCATATTATTCTGGGTTGCTCCCAGTCTTAGCTGAGATTTCCCATTTTCTGTGCACATTTCTGTGGGGAAATTTGCAGGAGGAGCCATAAGCTATCTAGGAGAAGTGAGAGACTTGAGGAGAGGTGCATCTTATTGAACACCTACAAGTGGCTAGGCCACTTATGTGTTCAACTATGTAATACTTGTAACAAATTCAGCTATCACACCCATTACACAGATGACAAAACTGAGTTTTAAGATCATTTATCCATCTTTCTCAAGGTCACTTGCTGGTTTTGATAAATCACAGATTTGGAATCTGAAGCCTTCTACTTTCCAGTTCTGCATACTGTGAGATTATCATTTTAAATGTGTGTGTAAGGGGGCGTTGAAAGGCAGGGAGGAGGAAGAAGCAGATGGAGAGCATGGAAGGTATGGAAAGGAAAGGTGAGAGTAACTGTTAGGCTAGGACTGGGCTGTGCTGGAGCTTTCCTGGCTATGGAAAGTGGCCGCCACATGCACGTCTCTAGCATTACTGTTGCCTTCCAGGCAACTCTGACTCTGCCATCAGCTTTGGTAAGTCAGGCCTCAGTGAAAAATGACTTCCCCCAAAGAAAGGGAAATTCATTTTGCAAAACGAAGGAAGGCAGCATTTATTTAAATTAACATCAGACACACGAATTCAGGCAAAGTGCACGAGCTTAACTAAGCCTTAACATCATTCCAGCGGCAGATGTGCAACTCGAAACTTTACCTTAGTTTATGAAGTAAAGTTGTGAGGTGCAAACCTGCCACTGGACTGATCGATCTATTCGTGGAAGTTGTCAGAGCAGAAGCATAAAAGTCAAATAAAAATGGCAAAGATGGCCTAAGAGTTATAGTCATTTCTTGTTTAGTGTGCTACATGTACTTCTAGAATAGAACTGATTATTATTCATCCAACAAATGTTTTTCTAGAGTCTGGTACATGCTAGGCATTGGGGAAATTAAGAACGAGGAATATTTGCTGCTCTCAGAAGCCCACAGTCTCTGGTGTGGGCATTACCATTATCTATTTTCTTCTGTCTCTCCCTACTAGACCCTGTGAGCTTCCTATGGTGTAAGCTTCCTCTTTGTTTCTGAACTCATGCCTAGCATGAGAGTGGCACGTAGTAGGTGTTCAGTAATTTCCACTGACTGGCTGAACTCTGCACTGGCGGGATGCTCCAGGAGCCCCGGAGGCCAGGTGAGTGGCCAATCCTCTGATGGCTCTATGGTACACATGAAAGGCCTCACATGAACGGTCTTGTGTAGGGGTAGACTGAGGAAGGAGTGAGTCCCACACCCGCACGGACGTGACACAAAAATGGAACAGGCATTGGCTATACAGGCTGATGGGGCAATCCCCCAAATGAACCTTTTTGGAAGCAGGAGTCAGAGCCACAGGAAGCCTGGGTAGGCCTGGGGAGTCTAGGGGGACTTCTAGGGGCTCTGCTGGCTGCTCCTTTCAGTGTAGCATCTAGCAATCCCACCCCCACCCTAAGGCTTTAGATCTGCCATCCTGGTCTCTTACGCTTATTAAATTAGGGAATTCCGTGTTCCTGGCCTTTCCTCACTAGTGGGGCCTGCTGAGCACCTCCATGGTGCAGCTGGCTTGGGTGTTGCGTAACTGCATTTCTCTTTAACAGTCCCCTTCCATTTCTGGGTTCTGGTTGAGTTCTGGATTGGACCATTCCCTACTCAGATCACTGGGGAAGTGAAACCTTCCACTTAAAAGAAACTAGAAAGGATTTAACTCTGTGCATGAGATACAAAGAGAGGAAGTGCCATTATTTGGGTGGTTGCTCTGCTAAGTGAAACTTGTATATTGTCATTTAAAAGCTTAAGTTTTGCCATCGTGAAGTGAATTGATTCAGGGAGTAAGACTAAAACATGTTGGACAAGTCTCTGAGCCATCCTTCCATTTTTCTAAGTTTCCCTAGTCGTAAAGCCTAATCTCTCCAGTGCTTCTCTCAATAAATCTAGCAGTCTGCGGAAATTAAAAGGTAATAAAGGAGCAGGGGCAGAAGGGAAAAGGCAGGACCTCAGGCCAACCTTCTTGGCTAAGAGCAGCGTGTCCTGCTTGCAGGCCTGAGTTCTGCTGGAGAGCCTGTCCGTGAGCCGGGAGACCTGCTCATAGATGAAATCCTTCTCCAGCAGCTTCTCCTCCGTCTTGGCCAGTTGTAGTTCCAGCTATGTTTGAAAATAGTTTCAAGAGGAAGAAAAAAAGTCATATAGACAAAATCTTCTTTCCTAATTAGAGCTCTATCTCCCCTCAACCCCCACGAAATACGTCTGGAAAGTATTTAGAGCTGGGTTAAGTCAACACTTCCCCTGCCACAGCCCCTGCAGATACGGCTGGGAGTTCCTCCCCGCATGGTAGAGTATGGCCCCCTCGGCTCTATCTAGCGTCCACGTCACCATTCTTCTGATGTGTTCCCATCAGGAAGACCAATTAATCCATTTAAGATGCCAAAACTACTCCTTTAGGCCATGAGAGAAAGGTGCCTTTGGAATCTCGAAACCATTGGGTTGGAACTTCTTTTGGCAAGTGTCTAACCCAAGCTTAGAATGTGTGACTAGATGACAGTGAAAGGACTGTGTTAGTGACTAGAATAACGAAGGATAGGTCTATCAGCATAACACGAAACAGTACCATAAGTATCTGTGAAACTATATCAACAAGGGGCTAACACATGCAATTTTAAGCAAGAATATTTACCTCGTCTAATTTTTTGATCATTTCCTTTTCGGTCAGATCTTTACCCGGAAGGAAGCGAGTTCTGTTCTTACCGTCAGGCTTTACAAACTCTTTCTCCAGGTCTCTAATTCTGTCTGTACACTGTGAAAACTATTAAGAAAGAAACATTAACTTTAAAATGAATTCTCCAGCTCAGTAAATCTCAAAATCACATTGCCAGGTCTTTAGAGTCTTTCAGTAGGATCAACTCAGGCAAGGGTAGAAGAGAACTTTGTTTTCTTAACATCCCATCAGCTGCGACCTGGTTAAGTGATGTTTTTGCTCATTTATTGTACTGCAACTGCGACATCTATAATTGACTATACAAGGCGAGGCAGTGCCTTCCAGGTCACAGAAAAAGCTGATTTCAGGAGAGAGATCCAAGATGGCCACTTAGCAGCAGCTCAGGATTGTAGCTCCCAGTGAAAGTGCAGAGAGCAAGTGGATGCCGCAATTGCAGACGAACTTTTGATGCCCACAGACTGGGAGATTCCCGGTGAAGGAGCCACACGGGTCGCCAGTGCGACTCTTTTGGCCGGTGCGGCGCTTCTTGGTGCGGATTGTACAGGACTGGATGCCCTTTTAGTCAGGCTTGGCTGGTCCAATCCCCACAAGGAGAACAGCAATTGGAAGCGCTGAGGACCGAGAACAAGCACAGCTGAACCCGGGAAGGCCCAGCTCTGTAGGGAAGGGGCGTCCCCCAAAGGAAAACTAAGAAACAGAAAAAACTTCATCACCAACAAGCTGGACGTCCACTCAGAGACCCAATCTGAAAGTCGGCAATTACAAAGACGACAGGTGGATAAATCCACAAAAATGGGAAGAAACCAGTGCAAAAAGGCTGAGAACACCCGAAATCAGAATGCCCCTCCTCCTACAGGGGATCACAGCTCCTCATCAGCAAGAGAACAAGGCTTGATGGAGGATGAGTGTGATGAACTCACAGAATCAGGCTTCAGAAGGTGGATAATAAGAAACTTCTGTGAGCTAAAAGAACATGTTCTAACTCACTGCAAAGAAACTAAGAACGTTGAAAGAAGATTTAACGAAATGTTAATGAGAATGGACAACTTAGAGAAGAATATAAGAGAATTGATGGAGCTGAAAAACACAACACGAGAACTTCGTGAAGCATGCACAAGTTTCAACAGCCGAATTGACCAAGCAGAAGAAAGGATATCAGAGGTCGAAGATCAACTCGATGAAATAAAATGAGAAGGCAAGATGACAGAAAAAAGGGTAAAAAGGAATGAACAAAGTCTCCAAGAAATATGGGACTATGTGAAAAGACCTAATCTACGTTTGATAGGTGTACCTGAATGTGACG
>PVKP010056912.1:0-10396 GCA_004027715.1 Plecturocebus donacophilus
TGCCCGCTGCGAAACTCTTAACCAAGAGCGTTTCCAATTGCTGTTTTAGCCGAGCCTGATCACCTGGCTCGCTGTCTCAGAGCCTTTTTTTAGTTGAATGGTTGACTCCCAGGTGTTCCAGTCGCCTGTTGAAAAGGCGCCGGGATCTGTGTGATTTCCCCTGCGGGGACACACTGCGCAGGCTGAAACAGCGGCGCTGCGATTCCTAGCGCTTTTCTGCCTGGGAATCTCCTGGGCTGGCTCCCTGATTCAGTCCCCTTTTTAATCCGCCTTCCCGTAGCTCCACTCGCCAGTTAAAAGGGCACACAGACCAGTGGATTTTGTGCGGAGAACCGCTGCGCCGGGGCGCCGGCAAAGCAGCCGCGCCGGCCCAAACAGCCACACTGGCGACCCGTGGGGCTGCTCCGCCTGGGGATCTCCTGGTCTGGGGGTAATAAAAATCCGTCTGGAAATGCGGCGTCCACTCACCCTCTGCACTTTCACTGGGAGCTGCAATCCTGAGCTGCTCTTATGCGGCCATCTTGGATCTCTCTCCGCATCACAGATTTTTATATAAATTGAGGACATCAACAGTCATATAAATTTGCATTTGCAACTTGATTTCTCTTAGTGAATGTGACAGAATCATCCTATTGGCTACAAGTAAACTACAAAAGCAGTGTAAAAGAGATTACATCCTTAAAGTATTGCAGACACCCTGTGGATCTGTTCTTTTTAATTTTATATTTAAGAAAAAGAGATCATTGTAAGCAAAACTTTAATCCCAGCACTTTCGGGGGAGTCTGAGATGGGTGGGTCATGAGGTCACGAGTTCAAAACCAGCCTGGCCAAGATGGTGAAACCCCATCTCTACTAAAAATACAAAAAATTAGCCGGGCGTAGTGGCGAGCACCTATAATCCCAGCTACTTGAGAAGCTGAGGCAGAGAATTGCTTGAATGCAAGAGGTGGAGGTTGTAGTGAGCCGAGATTGCACCACTGCACTCCAGTCTGGGTGACAGAGTGAGACTCTGTCTCCAATAGAAAAAAAAAAGGAGAATCCTTTTGGAAACTGAAATTTGTACTTGGCTTTCTAGCAGTAACCTGAACACAGGGTGTTCTGTAATTGATAAGAGGCTACGGATTACTATGTTTCCTGCCATGCTATCTGCGGTACTAGGTTCATAAGCTTTTTACTCTGGTAGTAAGATTTTTGTCATAAAGGCTTTAAGTGTGACTATGGTGACCCTGGAAGTAAGAGATGACAATACCACAGCTGGAGAAAGGTATGTTGCTGTTGTATTCATGAACACTAGGTATTTGTATTTGCTTGCAGGGAAATTCAAGTTTTGTAGTGCCAGGAACTACAAATACATAATTTTTATGTCTCTTTTAAATAAAAAGAATAGAAAATTATAAATTCTAATTTCAACATAGAATCTTCAATAAAAGAATCTGAAGCTTAGGTTTTATTATCATAAAGGCATCTCTATAGATGTTAAAGATTATTCAAAACACCACAGTGTTTTAAAACCTACCATCCAGAGGTACCACTTCACACACAATAGGATGGCTATAATGATAATAATAAAAAAGGACAATAAGTATTGGTGAGTTTGTGGAGTAATTGGAACCCTTGTACCTTGTTGGGAATATAAGATGGTTCAATCACTAAACTATAATTCACCACTTTAGTAGTGGTGAGTTCTGTCAGCATTTGTTTGTCTGGAAAAGACTGTATCTCTCCTTTATTCATGAAGCATAGTTTCACTGGATACAAAATTCTTGGCTGATAATTGTTTTGTTTAAGGAGGCTAAAAATAGGACCCCAATTTCTTTTAACTTGCAGAGTTCCTGCTGAGGAATCTGCTGTTAATCTGATAGGTTTTTCTGTAAGATTATCTGATGTTTTTGCCTCATAGCTCTCAAGATTCTTTTCTTCATCTTGATTTTAGATAACATGATGACTCTGTGCCCAAGTGATGATCTTTTTGCTATGAATTTCCCGGATGTTCTTTGAGCTTCTTATATTTGGATGTCTAGATGTCTAGCAAGACTAAGGAAGTTTGCCTTGATTAGTCCCTCATATAAGTTTTCCAAACTTTTGGATTTCTCTTCTTACTCAGGAACACCAATTATTCTTATGTTGGGTTGTTTAATGTAATCCCAATTTTTTGAGAACCTTTATTCATTTTTAAAAAATTATTTCTTCTTTGTCTTTGTTAGATTGGGTTAATTCAAAGGCCTTGTCTTTGACCTCTGAAGTTCTTTCTTCCACTTGTTTGATTCTATTGTTGAAATCTTCCAGTGTATTTTGCATTCTCTAAGTGTGTCTGTCATTTCCAGACATGGTAATTGTCTTTTCTTTATGATTTCTATTTTTCTATAGACTTTTTCATTCATATCCTTTTTAAAAAAATTTCTTTAAGCTGGTTTTTACCTTTCTCTGGTGCCTCTTTGAGTAGCTTAATAATCAACCTTCTGAATTCTTTATCTGGCAGCTCAAAGATTTCATCTTGGTTTGGGTCCATTGCTGGAGAGCTAGTGTAATCTTTTGGGGGTGTTATAGAAACTCATTTCATCATATTACAAGAATTACTTTTCTGGTTCCTTCTCATTTGGGAAAGATCTTAGACTCAAGGTTTGCTGTTCAGAGTCTTTTGTCTCATGGGGTAATCCCTTGATTTTGTGCTCTCCCCCCCTTTCTTAAGGATGGGGCTTCCTGAGAGCTAGACTACATGGATTGTTATTGTTCTTCTGAATCCAGCCACTCTGTAGGGCTACTGGGTGCTAGGCTGGTGCTGGGGAATGTCTGCAAATTGTCCTGTGAAGTGATTTATCTTCAGGTTTCCCAACCGTGGATACCAGCACCTGCTCTCGTGGAGGTGACAGGAGAGTAAAAGGGACTCTCTGGGAGTCATTGGTTGTAGTTATTTTTTGGTGTGCTGGTTTTCTTGAATGCTGGTTATGCTAGCAGTCAAGTTGTTATGTGGATGAACTCAGGACCTAAGATTAGCCAGGGTGTTGCAGGCAGTGGAGTTATCTATTGTTTTCTCCTTCTTTGGAGCAGGGTTGTTCTGTTATGAGTTGCTGTAATGGCTTGAGTTGATTGGCCTCCAGCCAGGAGGTGGCGCTTCCAAGAGAGTACCAGGTGCAGTAGTAAAGGGGGATATAATCTTGCTCTAAGTTGGATGGGATGAGTACTCAGGTTTCTCAGGTGTTGAGTGGGGCCTTAGAGCTCCCAAGAGCTTATGTCATTTGTCTACAGGGTTTTTTTTTTTTTTTTTTTTTTAGCTGTTTTTGGCATTTGCAGTGACAAGCCACTTCTTTCAAAGGGTCTGTGAATTCTTCTGTTTTTTACTGGTATATTTCTACAGTGGTTCTTGGAGCAAAAGTTCACAATGTGAGTCTCTAGACACTGTTCTGTCCACCCAAGTGGGAGCTGCATGTTAGAACTGTCTTCTATCCACCATTTCTCCTATGGTTGTTATATTCTCTTGCTGAATTGACTCCCTTATCATTATATAATGACCTTCTTTGACTCTTTTTATAGTTTTTGTCTTGAAATTTATTTTGCCTTACATACATATAGCTATTCTTGCTTTATTTTGGTTTTTAATGGCATGGAATATCTTTTTCCTCTCTTTATTTTCAGTCTATGTGTGTCTTTATAGGTGAAATGTGTATCTTTTAATCCATTCAGCCACAGTATGTCTTTTGGTTGAAGAGTTTGGTCCATTTACATTTAATGTTATCATTGAATATAAAATAATGAGTTATAATATATTATTTGCAACTCTCATGATAAGCTCAAATCAAAAAACATACAACAGATGCAGAAAAAGAAAAAGCAGGAAATTAAAACGTACCACCAGAGAAGATCACCTTCACTAAATGGAAGACAGGAAGGAAGAAAAGAAGGAAGAGATAGCACAAATCAACTAGAAAACAAATAACAAAATGGCAGGAAGAAGTCTTTACTTATTGATGATAACATATTTTGGGTGGACAATTGTTCAGTTGGTGTTCCTGCAGGGAGTAAGATTGCTGGAGCCTTCTATTTGGCTATCTTGCCCTGCCTCCCAAATCTGGTTGCATTTGTTTTAATCTGTTATTTCAATCTGCTATTCTTTTTATCCCATCACAGATATATTAACTATCCTATCTTATTTTATTTATGGATCTGGAACTGTATAACCTTTAACTTTATCCTGGTTCTGGCAAAGAATTATTGATCTGCACAATATACAACATAAATTCTGTAGTTATACCATTAGAGATCAAGTTAACACTCTTAATATAGAGTCTGTAGTTATGTCATTAGAGATCAGGTTCATTTATTTAAATTCAGTAGGTACAATTGTTCAGCTTCCTGTGACTTCACTGAGCAAACTTCTCCAACTCTATAAAAAGATACTGCATTTTCAAATTCTTTACTAAAATGATATTAATTGGACTTTAAAAAATTTTCAGCAAAACTCATTTGCAATCTAGGAATGCTTTTATTTTCTAAGTGCTCAAAAATCACATTTAGCCATTGATTCTGGTGTTTTGCCAAGTTGTGTGCCCTATAGTTTCCAGATTCTACATCATATCCCTCTCTGAAAATGAATTCATTTGTTTATTTGTAGACAGCAGATTCAAGTTATTTGTGAATGTAAATTCTTCTAAGTGTCATTTGTTATTTAGATATTCTTTGAAAACCAGATGTAAGTATCATTTTCATTAGGGCAAAATAACAGATTTGAATATACCTGTGTATGAACGTTATTATGGCTTTATAGTCTAGGGTAACTAATTCTCTT
The DNA here is from genome assembly GCA_004027715.1 of Plecturocebus donacophilus. Taxonomy (NCBI): domain Eukaryota; kingdom Metazoa; phylum Chordata; class Mammalia; order Primates; family Pitheciidae; genus Plecturocebus; species Plecturocebus donacophilus. The sequence continues at coordinate 4,784 of PVKP010056912.1, forward strand.
TAATGAGTGGAATAAAAAGCACATTTCAAGCTTGTACTTGGCGAAGGCTTTAATTGGGGCAAGGACATCTTTGTACAAAGATAGAGAAAACAACCGCTTATGGAATTTGATTCCTTGCTCCATTCCCTTCCTAGCACCTCTCCACATGCTTGATGATATTTAAAATTTCTTCATAGGGAAAAAGGTTTTCATCCCATAATTCGAATCAGGCTTAACTTGCTTTTTGAAGAGGTAGTATATAATTTGTGTTAGGATAGAAATTACCAAGATTTTTATATCTTGAAACAGATTTAGATGATAGAGTGAGATAGATGGTGGTGGTTAGTGGAAAAGGGTAGTTTGTTAGAGAGGGTATTAAGAGACGGGATTTTCAATGTGAGAGAGGTGAAGGTTTGAAAATAAGTAAGAAAAGCACTAACAGGATGAAGTCAAGAGACTGAGAGCCAGGATGATGGATTCTATTTAACAGTTTAACACAGGATCACCATAGACCAAAGCAAGTTTATAATGAAGGCAATGATAATTAAGGCAATGCAGATCATCTGTCTCTTCCCTTCCCCATTAGTTTTGAATTTTAGTTTTACAAACTCCTAGGAGGCAGAAAACAAGTCAGAGACCCATCATCTACTTGGGAGTATATGGCATATATTTATTGTCCTAGGTCTGGGCTTATTTTTTTCAGCTAATGACAGTTTTCTTACAATTATTAATCAGTGATGGAGAAGGTGATCATTTAGTACACTCTTATATTTTGAAGGTTAGTAAAATACTCCCACCACTGGATTTGTCTTCTGAAAGCATGTTTTCAAGATCCTTACAATTTGAACCTCTTTTTTTAAACTCCATCTATTGCACCTTAGTGTCATATTGGAAATTATAACAGAATTTAAAAATCTTCTTCATTATAATCTTATATAACAATTAATCATTTAAATCTAAATTAATTGGCCATAATTTTATAAGAAAACAATAAAATCAAGACTATTGAATATTGGCCAGGTGCAGTGGCTCATTCCTGTAATCTCAGCACTTTGGGAGGCCAAGATAAAAGTATTGCTTCAGGTAAGGAGTTTGAGACCAGCCTGGGCAACATAGTGAGACCCCGTCAGTCTCTCGCTAATAAGTAATAAATAAATAAGGCTATTGAATGTTAATATATTGCATATAAGTACCATTTACAATAAGCCATCCATTGGTACTTATGGATTCTTATTGAATATTATATATGATTACGTCTCATGACAATTCCTGACACCCACAGCAATCAATGAAAGGAAAAATTGCTGAAAGGTTTCAAGTTTTTCATTGTCTGAAAACTGTAGTTAGTTTGGATAGAAATTTAATTGCCCATATTTTCAATCTCATTGTATTAGATATCTTTTGCTAAATTTGTTGGGTTGTCCAAGTATTTGAACAATGCTCATAATTTCCAATCTCTGCAGGTGGTGAATTCTATAATCTTTTTTCTTAGCCTCCATTAAGAGGAGAGACAATTGGAACCTAACATACAGTTTATTTCCTTTCCTGCTTTTTCCGTCCTTCCCACCCTCCCCTTCTCTCCTCTCTCTATCATCCAGTCTCTTTCTTCTTTTGCTTTCAATCCAAATCAAGCCAAATAAAATGGCAAGACTCCCACAAAATTTTGTTTAACATGTTCAATTTCTTGTTGGAGTAATACAAAGATACTAAATTGCTATAATTTTTTATTGCAACTTCAAAGAAATGAGGCCTAAGCATTTCCAAAACTAATTACTGCAGAGTAAGAGCAACATTGTATGAGAAGCAATGTTTTTTTTCCATTGGCTTAATTCAATTAAATAATATATACATCTGAAGCTCTTTATGATTTTTTCCTTTCTATTTGTCAGTGATAAACTCAGTCTATCTGAGGCATTTGTGTGACATCTTTGAAATTATTAAAATATATTGCCTGACATTTTCAATTTTTTAAAAATACTCAGAACCATTCAATTAAAAGTAAAATTTACCATTAGGACATTTCCATGAATGAATACTTTCAACTAGTTGCATTTAAGTGATAGTCATGGTAAACCTTCTAAAATTTTTTCTTTGAGTAAGACTTATTTTTCTAATGTTATTTTATATTTACAAAAGTTCTCTTGGTTACAATGAACAAGATTAAATTGTTTAAATTCTACTTCCTTTTCTCCTCACATCTCCAATACTGTCAGGTTAGGGTATGAGTCAAAATGAGTGGACTGAACTGAAAGTAGATGGACTGGTAGACTAAAGGGAATAAACATTTTTTTTTTTTTTTTTTTTTTTTTTTTTTGTGAGACAGAGTCTTGCTCTGTCACCCAGGCTGGAGCGCAGTGGCATGATCTTGGCTCACTGCAACCTCCATCTTCCGGGTTCAAGAGATTCTCATGCCTCAGCTGCCTGAGTAGCTGGGATTACAGATGTGTGCCACCATGCCAGGCTAATTTTTGAATTTTTAGTAGAGATGGGGTTTCGCCATGTTGGCCAGGCTGGTCTTGAACTCTAGGCCTCAAGTGATCTGCCAGCCTCAGTGTCCCAAAGTACTGAGATTACAGGGGTGAGCTACCATGCCTGGCTGGGAAGGCAGGTTTTTGAATCCTTCCCAATCTTAATAGTTTTTGGATAATTATCATGGTCAATATAGTTTAAAATATAAACAATATTGCAAATATTGAATCTTAGCTCCACTAAAATCCCTGCCTCCCCAGACTAGAATGAATGCTGTAATTTTTTATACTTTGGGAAGGTATGCAAATGAACCTGTTTTTTTCTATTTTAATAGCTATGAGCTCATAATTTTTTCAATTAAAATTTATGCACATAGTACCTATCCCTCTCATCTTTTAGATTCAGCTGTTCCTTGGCTATAGAAAAATCTCTTTGGCAAGCAGAAGGATAGAGAGTATAAACTGCAACTTCAAATTTTTAAGTTTAAATTGGCAAAATGTTTCAACATTGGTAATATTACAGAATTCGTGGAATTTAATTTCTTTCTGTGTTGAAGTATTTCCTGAAATAAATATGGGGCTCTAACACCAATAATAAGCCATAATTTTTGTGAAGTGGGGCACAGAAGACAAGCTTTGGAGGACATCTCAGAAATCTTCTAATTCAATTCTACTTAAACAAGAATCCTTTCTACATTATATCTAGATAAATAATTACTCAGTTTTTGAAGACAGGCTCTCTGTGGACTGCTTGAAGTAATTTAAAAGATTAGAAAAACAAGAAGATAACATTGCAATAATGTATTTGTTTATTTCTCTATGCTTTCCCAATGAGAGCCCTAACAGTGCAATAGTGTATTTAAAATACAGCTCTCTTACTGGGCAATCACTATTATACTATCTCATGGTAGATTTTATTTTGTAAATAATTCAATAGATAACTACTAGGAAATGCTCATGCCCCTGCAGTATTTTTATACTCATTTGTTATGAATTTTTCCATTAAAAACCTTAAAAATTACTTTTTAATGATCAAAAATAAGTAATTATTATTTGGACTTAGAAAATACCACAAAGGGTTGGGCACAGTGGCTCACACCTGTAATTCCAGCACTTTGAGAGGCTGAGGCAGGCAGATTATGAGGTCAGGAGATCAAAACCATCTTGGCCAACATGGCGAAACCTTGTCTCTACTAAAATATGAAAAATTAGCCGGATGTGGTGACACGCGCCTGTAGTCCCAGCTACTTGGGAGGGTAGGCATGGGAATCACTTAAACTCAGGAGAAGGTGGAGGTTGCAGTGAGCTGAGATTGTGTCCTGAGCTAGCCTGTTGACAAAGAAAGACTTTGTCTAAAAAAAAAAAAACAAAAAAAAAAATCCCAAAAGGTGAAGGAAATGAAAAATATGAGTTTTAAGTCTACTATTCAAAGGAAGTCATTATTAAAATTTGGGTACATATTCTTTAAGTCTTTGTTTTATGTATCGGTTTGAAAATATATATTTGAGATTTGTTGATATGGACAACACTGTATTTTTTTGTTACTAACAATCAAACATGTTTTTGTTAACATAAGTTTTTGTAAATATTTTAATGGTTGTGTAATAAACACATTTAATAATAGCTATAAAAAGTTATTTATCTTTTCTTTACATTATAGCACATTGGAAAGTAACTATTTTTAAGGCATTAGAAGGTAAACAGAGGAAGGTGTTTGAGGCTAGAGGCAACTGTCTTGTGGCACTGGCTGAACAGGCAGATCTTGTTATCATTTTTGAGGGCTCAGAAGATCAATGAATCAGTAATCTGTTCTGCAGCATGACAGAATCCACTAGTGGGACAATTCTTCTTATGGATATTCTGTATTGTTCTAGTATTGTGCATTTAAGATGAATATACATTTTATATTATTAAGATAATTATTATAGATAATGAACATATTTCGTATTAATGCAGATACTGCAACAAAGATGTTGTAATATCATCTCTGACCATGAAAATTTTATACATTTGAGATTATTTCCTTATAATAAATTCTCCCAAATATTAGCATTGAATATTTTTGGACATAGATATTTCTAAGAATCCTGATACCTACTGATTGGTTTACTCAAGAAGTACCATTAACATTTGAGAATGTCTATTTTATCTCCCCTTCTCTAACATTAAGTAGTATTTTAAAAACATTTCTGCTAATTTGGTAGCCAAAAAAAATGGCATGTAATTTTAATGAGCATTTTTTGGGTTACTCTCAAGGTGAATGCTTGCACATTTACTTATAAGTCACTTTTTTCCAACTTGTAAATTGTTGATTTTGAAGTCATAGTCTTTTTTTTTTTTTTTTTGAGACGATGTCTTGCTCTGTTGCTCAGGCTGGAGTACAGTGGCTGTGATCTTGGCTCACTGCAACTTCCGCCTCCCAGGATCATGCAATTTCCTTGCCTTAACCTCCCGAGTGGCTGGGACTACAGACCCATGTCACCACGCCCAGCCTATTTTTTGTATTTTAGTAGAGATGGGGTTTCACCATGTTGGCCAGGGTGGTCTCGATCTCCTGACCTCGTGATCTGCCCACCTCGGCCTCCAAAAGAGCTGAGATTACAGGCATGAGCCACCATGCCCAGCTGTCATATTCTTTTTTAAAAAAATCTCTTTGTGTAAACTTTTAATATATTATATATGTATTAAATATTTTTTTCATGTCTTGCTCTATTTTTTAAAATAGGAGAGTTTTTATTTTGATGTAGTCTAATTATTCACATTTGCCTTTGTCATTTCTTCCAGCTTAAAACTTCTCCATATATTTGATGAAGATTTTTATATAATTTTTAAAAATTGATTTTACTCTTTACTTTACCTATATGAACTCTTATTTGGCTTTTTGGCATGCCATAAGGGGCTAAATATACTTTTCTTTCTTTTGCATACAGTTGTTTACTATCTAACACCATTTAAAAATAATCTTTTGCCGGGCGCGGTGGCTCACACCTGTAATCCCAGCACTTTGGGAGGCCGAGGCGGGTGGATCACGAGGTCAAGAGATCGAGACCATCCTGGCCAACACGGTGAAACCCCGTCTCTACTAAAGTACAAAAAATTAGCCGGACGTGGTGGTGCGTGCCTGTAGTCCCAGCTACTCGGGAGGCTGAGGCAGGAGAATTGCTTG
>PVKP010056913.1:0-10396 GCA_004027715.1 Plecturocebus donacophilus
TAATATGATGGTGATGATGATGATGGTGATGATGGTGATGATGATGATGATGTGATAATCATGGTGATGGTGATGTGATGGTGGTGACGGTGATAATCGCGATGATGGTGGTGATAGTGATGATGATGGTCATGGTGATGATGATGATGGTGATGATGTTGATGGTGATTATGATGATGGTGATGGTGATAATATGATGGTGATGATGATAATAATGATGGTGATGATGATGGGGATAATCATGGTGATGATGGTGATGTGATGATGGTGATGGTGATGTGATGGTGGTGCTGATGGTGATTTTGATGGTGGTGATGGTGATGTGATGGTGGTGATGGTGATGATGGTGATGTGACTGTGATGATGGTGGTGATGGTGATGATGGCGGTGATGGTGATAATGCTGATGGTGGTTATGATGGTGATGTGATGATGGGGATGGTGTTGAGGATAATGGCGATGGTAATGGTGGTTGTGATGCTGATGAGGATGGTGGTGATAAGGATGGTGATGGTGCTGAAGATAGTGATGGTGAGGATGATGATGATGAAGATAGCGATGATGGTGGTGATGGTGATGGTGGCAAGGATAATGATGGTAGTGCTCATGGTGGTAACAATGAAGATAGTGATGATGGTGATGGCGATGATGGTGGTGAGGATGCTGAAAGCAGCTAAATTGTATTCAGCTCAGTGTGTACTGTGCTAAGGTGCTCACGTACTTATACTCATCTGACCCAGACAAGCCTTGTCAGTCAGGCGTTGTGAACTGAGTAAAGTGCACCTTACAGAGGGTGGATGTGTGTTTTGTGCCCAGAAGGTGCAAGAGGGACCTGGACCCTCTGAGAACTGAAGGACGAGTTTGATTTGTTCTGTATCACAGCTGTGAGCTGCTCACAGTCTCCCAGCCCTTTAGAAAGAAAAGCTGTGAGGATCTGGTGGCAGTGCTCTCTCCCACACCCCTCTGTAATTCCTGTTACTACATAAGTGTAAGAAATACCCACTTGCTGTAGAAAATTTAAAATACCACAGGACCAGAAAGAATAAAATTCACCAAGAGATTCTATAACTGAGAAATTGCTATTATTTTGCATGTATGTGATTCAGATTTGTGTGTATATATGTGTGTATCTGCACTTCTTCAACATAAAAATGTTATTTGGTAACCAGTTTAAAACTCCTGGCATTTTAAAAAGCATTTGACGTTTTCAAGCTCACAATCAGTTACAGACTCAAAAATGTAATTGCATTCATAGTGTTAGTTTCTCTCAGAGGCTGGTTCCTTTCTTTTCTCTTATTTGAAGGTTGTTGGTTTTTCTATAGTTTCTAGCAAAAATTCTTATTGCTGCAATTCTCCAAGGGCCAAGAAAGCTGATTTCTGTCATCTGTAGTTGCAAAAATAGAACTTTTGTGTTCCGTATTAGGAGCCCCACCTTGACCCAGCCTCACAATGAAAAGTTTATATATGACCAGGCTTCCTGTAAGTGAAACTCAGACAACTGAGAAAGTGCACACGTGCTCACATGCTTCTGCTTTCACTCGATGGTGCACTTTTAAGTTTCCTCTCCTTGCAGACGTTAGAAAGTGTAGGGTAGCATGAAGAAAAGGTAAATATACCCAGAATCCCAGAGTGTGTTCTCTTACCTGTCCCCTGAGACTTTTAGAAACAGACCATACTCTTCACACATTTTTTGAGTGTGAGCTTTATTAAATCTTTAGCATTAAGATACTATTCCACTTCACTGACTTTAACTCACTTTCTAAAGTCATTGTAATGATAAGGAAATGTTACGATAATGTAAGATTTAGACACACTTTTTTTTCAATAGGTAATTTGTGAAAGAAGCAAAAACAAATCTGTGGAACTGAAGGAGCGGATCAGAGAGTATCTGAAGGGTAAGATGGGGAGTCAATGCCTGGATTTTGGGGTCTGCGCTGGGAAGGTCCTTGGAGTGTTGCAGGAATGGAGCACAGCTTTCTTCCCGAGCTCCCGGGCGTATGCTGGCTTTCCTTGGGAGCCTCTTCTCGGGTCACCCTTTCTTCTGAGCTCTCCCAGCCCGCTTTCCACCTCTTTTCCTATTATCCCTTCTCTGAAGTCTTGTGTCTGTCCCTTGAGCTTTTTGCAAGAGAACTTTCTCTGAGGTTGTGTGTCGCTGACTGTGGCCCATGGCCTCACCCCTGGATCTCTAGGGCTCTCTCGTGGCAGCTTCGCTGTGATGACTTCTCTTCAGGTGGGGCCTGCAGTTGGCAAAGAACAGCTCAGGGAGAGGCAAGGCACATAGCTCCTCAATTGGTTGGCCAGCTTGGCTTCTGTGTGTGTGTGTGTGTGTCTGTGTTGGGTGGGGTTGCTCCCTGCCACTCTCTTCCTTCTGACACCGCCTCCTTCCTCCTCCTGTCCCTCCTTGGTGCACTCCCAGGACGGCTCCTGCCTTGGCTCCAGACACTCCCTACCCACTCGCCTCTGGGAAGGAGGCCTTTGCTTTCTGGGCCGCCCTCCTCTGGTCAGGAGCTTCCTGTTGGCCACTGTGTTGTGGTTTGTAGGCGCCAGGCATGTGAAAATGGCTGGTTTCAGGGAGGCTTTTCCCTGCCATCTTCCTCTGTTTTCGGGTGAATTTTGGAAGATGACACTTCTAGAAGCGCCTCTTTTTTTTTTGAGAGAGAGAGTCTTGCTCTGTCGCCAGGCTGGAGTGCTGTGGTGCAGTCTCAGCTCACTGCAACCTCCGCCTCCTGGGTTCAAGTGATTTTTCCGCCTCAGCCTCCTGAGTAGCTGGGACCATGGGCATGTGCCACCATGCCCAGCTAATTTTTGTATTTTTAGTAGAGATGGGGTTTCGTCATGTTGGCCAGGATGTCCTCCATCTTTTGACCTCGTGATCCGCTCGCCTCAGCCTCCCAAAGTGCTGGGGTTACAGGTGTGAGCCACCGTGCACGGCCAGAAGCGCCTCTTCTTTGCCATCTTCGCTCAAAGTCTGGTGCTTCCGCAGCAGGCACTGACGTCCTTTCACTCTCCTGCCTGCTTTTCTCTCTCCTGGGTTCCATTCCTGTCCAAAATTCTGTCTCCATTTAAAGCAGGGTCCGCAGATGACTGGCCCACCACCAATTTTATAAGTATTGTCACGACGCTGTGACCACCGTTTGCACACTGTCTGGGCTCTTTGCCAGCACACAGTGACTTGTGGCCCCCTGAGCCTGATTATTTACTGTCTGACCTTGTGTAGAAGTTTACCACCCGATCGAAGGTATCAGGAGCCTCTGCTTGTCCGCTGATCCCTTCCAGTCCTAAGTACAATTTGTTAATTATACTTCTTCAGCTTGTGTGGATGTGCACAGGAAATGAGTCCCTCATTTCATGCAGGGAATTGAATCTCGCTGGTAGTGGTGAGAGTTCCTCCTCAGGGCCATTGGGCATTGCTCCACAGGCCCAGCTGGAACCTTTGGAAGCCCTTGGAACACACAGCTGTGTTGCCAGAACATCCTGAAGAACCAAGAGTCTGCTCTGTATTTGCAAACCACACTGTCAGGAATGCTTTACGGTGTTGATGTAAACACGGCTTTGTGACGGTATTGAGGAAGCAGTTGTCTGAGAAGTCTTGCCTGTCTGTGACGGTAGCACACTGTCACCTCTAGGTCTGCCCCAGCAGCTGTTTGCTGAGAAGGCAGCACTGTGATATCCATGCTCCTGAGGGCTGAGCTACACGCCCTCCCGAGCTCCTGCACCTCCGTCCTGGTCCTTCTGAGGCTCATGCAAAGCCCAGGCGTGGGCCAGCAACCGTGGTTACACTGGCCTCCAGTTGCACTGTAGCTTCACATGCCACGGAGCCTGCTGCAGGGCTGGCCACATTCTGTGTCCTGCCCAGTTCCTCAGAGAGAGACCCATGCTTGTGTAAAGATGAGGACGGACTCTAATGTGTTAGGAGGGATAAGTAGGACCAGAGAGCCAGCCACAAAACTGTCCAGAGGCCATGAGTCCGATCTGTAGATAGAAATTTTTAAAAGGGTCTTCAATATGCCAAAAAAGTAAACAATAGTATTTTATGAGTAGTTAAATTACAGGTGAATTTAACCGTATACTTGCTGTCTACTGTGCATGGTATGTCTTCTTTTCATGTACCACTAAAAGAAGAAAGAAACTGCCTGTTACCTGTAAAAAGCCAGTGTACATACGATGCATCCAGATATAAGATGTTAAAATGTAAGAAACAGTATTTGAATTGCCCTGATTTTCAGTATGGAAAATTCGTACTCTTGAATGGAAACTATAGTACTCTTTTTAAACTTTCCTTTTAGGTTCAAGGGTACCTGTGCAGGTTTCTTATTAGGCAACCTGCATGTCACGGGGGTTTGGTATAGGGATTATTTCCCAGGTGATAGCATAGTACCCAATAGGCAGCTTTTCCATCCTCTGCCTCCTGCTCCGTCCTCCCTCAGGCAGGCCCTGGTGACGTCTCCTCCTTCTTTGTGTCCATGTGTGCTCAGCGTTTAGTTCCCACTCATAAGTGAGAACGTGCTTGGTCTTCTGTTCCTGTGTCAGTTCCTTTAGAATAATGGCCTCCAGCTCCATCCACGTTGCTGCGAAGGACATGTTCTCGTTCTTTTTTATGGCTACATAATATCCCATGGTATAGATGTACCACATTTTCTTTATCTAATCCACTGTTGATGGGCAGACAGTACTTTTATAATTAGAAAAAAATGAGAAGCATAAAAACTGTAATAAGCATTTAACATGAGAAATTCCCAGGCATTCATGAGTAGCATGACAGCTTTAAAGGAAGCCTCTTGACGGCGGGTCTCCTGGGGCTAGGTTTGAAAGCAGGATGAGGTGGCGTGTGACCTCCATGTGATCTACAGAATCTCATGACACTATCCCATGGGACTCTGCTGCGCCGTCCCGTGGGACCTTGAGACACTACTTTTCCTCATGCATTCCATACTTCACATCCAAGTGCTGTGTGATTCCAGATCTGTGGAGAGATGTGTATTCAGTGGTACAAACTGAAAAGTACAACAGAAGCAGGGAGTGGAGAAGAGGAGGCTGGACACAGTAGCTCACACCTGTGATCCCAGCGCTTTGGAGGCAGAGGTGGGATCACTTGCATCCTGGAGTTAGAGACCAGCCTGGGCAGCATAGCAAGACCCCGTCTCTACAAAAAAGTAAAAATTCAGCTGGGTATGGTGGCGCGTGCCTGTGGTCCCAGCTAATCGAGGCTGAGGTGGGAGGATTGCTTGAGCCTGGGAGTTTGAGGCTGTAGTGAGCCATGGTCGCCCCATAGCACTCCAACCTGGGTGACAACCTGGGTGACAGAGTGAGATATCTGAAACTAAGAGGGGAAAAAAAGGAGAGAAGGAATGAAATACGACTTTTTTTTTTTGAGATAGAGTCTCACTCTGTCGCCCAGGCTAGAGTGCAGTGGTGCCATCTCGACTCACTGCAACCTCCACATCCCGGGTTCAAGTGATTCCCACCTCAGCCTCCTGAGTAGCTGGGATTACAGGTACGCACCATCATGCCCAGCTGATTTTTATGTTTTTAGTAGAGACAGGGTTTCACCGTGCTGGCCAGGCTGGACTCGAACTCCTGACGTCAAGTGATTCACCCACCTCAGCCTCCCAAAGAGTTGGAATTACAGGCGTGAGCCACCACACTTGGCCGGAATGAAATACAACTTATTTTTAAAATGTATTAAACTCCTGCTGTGTGCTAATCTTATTCCCTCAGGTCTGACCCCTCAGTCCTTTAACTACCTGGGGCTTCCTTTTCTTTTCTTCTTTGCTTTAGCAGTGGAGGACAGTGTGAGGCTGGTTAGGTGAAGTGAGCTCTGGCACACGCTGGCCTCTGCCCTGTCCGTCGGCTGCAGACCTTGCGTGACTTCCTGTTTCCATTGCATCCATCTGCAGAGGCCGTGGCAGGGGCTTGTGTGGTCCCCGTGCTGATCACCCAGACCCGACCCCGGGGAGTAGGGGGCGGGGCCTGCAGCCAGTGCCTGTCTCCTCCCGCAGGTCACTACTACGTGCCGCTCCTGAGAGCAGAAGACACATCTTCTCCAGTCATTGGGGAGCTGTGGTCCCCAGACCAGACGGCCGAGGCCTCTCACATCGGCCGCTATAGAGGCAGCCCCCGAGACCCTGTGCTGACCCTGAGAGCCTTCGCGGGGCCCCTGAGTCCAGCCAAGGTGAGCTGCTGTGGAAGCTTCTGGAAGCGGCACCTGGCTGTCCCTACGCTGCGGTGCTGGGTGTTCCAGCTGGTTGCTTTGTGCTTAGGCTTAGGGACCGTGTCCTGTGGAACTCCAAGGTTGTCCTCATCTCAAACTATCCAGCAGTGAGCTTGTGATGAGAACATTTCCAGAGAAACGTGTGTTCTTGGCCGTGTGGCCTGCTCGCTGGGGCCGATGTACTGGGGCCACACGTCTCAGCAAAGCCCTGTCCTGGTTGCGTGCCGCCCATTCTTTCTGTGTGGCCGGCCCTTCTCAGGGCACCTGGCCAGTCTAGCAAGGCTGCCCGCTGTGACTAGGAAACCTCTGTGCGCGTGTTCACCTCCTGACCGAGTTTCCGCAGCTGAGCCCCCACTGGCTTCCTCAGACAAAATGCTTCCGTTCAGTCCCTCTCCTGGCGGCTTCAGCCCCCTTTGGTTCCACTTATCCCTGATGTTCAAAGAAATTCTTAATGGTGTTGTTGCGGGGTCAAAGGTTGTACACATTTTTTTGTTTACAGTTGACAATTCTTTCTCCTGTTGAAATATTTCATATACTGACCTATACATATGATCTTGTTCTAAAAACTTTCTAAATAAGTTATTATGATGAAAATGGCTTCAAAATTAGGTGGTATTAGGTAGGGTTAGGTCAGATCCATAAAACATAAAATTCGATGAAGCGTAACTCAGAAAGACCAACGTTGGTTTCTTCTCCTGTGATAGGAACAGTGTTACCTCTGCTGTTGGCTGGCAGCTCTGAGCTGTCCGCTGTCCTCAGGGGGAGCCCTCATGCTCGGGTGCCCCTGGTTCTGAACCTCGCAGCCCAGACCAGGCTGCAAGAAGGAAGACCGCCTCCCCTCACCCAGGTCGGAGTGCAATCACGTAGCCACTCTCAGCCATGCCACGGGGGGCACGCAGCCCAGGCATCTGTTGGTGAAGGGAGAGGAGGGCAGGTGTCAGGAGATGGCCAGCTGCTGCTGCGACGCCGATGCTCTTCAGGCTTCCCCAGTGAGGGCCGCGACGCCTGTCATAGCTCAGTGCATTTTGTTTTCCTCATAGGCGGAAGATTTTCGCAGACTCTGGAAAACTCCACCTCGAGAGAAAGCAGGCTTCCTTCACAACGTCAAGAAATCGGACCCGGAGAGAGGCTTTGAGAGAGTGGGGAGGTACTGAAAGAGGCTGAGCTGTGGCGCTGTGGAGCGCACTGTTGGTTATATTTTGATTAATGATGGAAAAGCACATGACAGCTTCAAAGTGCCAGTTCCCAGGAAGCCTTTCCTGGGAGAGCTGGTCCTTTTCACGAAGGTCCAGTTCCTTGCACATGCTGGGCACGTTGCAGTTCGTGGTACGGAATTAGAGCTTAAGCCGGTCCAGCCTCAGGCCTGGAGGGCGTCTGCAGCGCTGACTTGCCCTTTTCAAAGTGGCATTCCTTGTTGATTCGGGGACATGTTTCTAAGGAACCTTAATATTTTATAGAAGGTACCATAGAATGGTACAGTTTCTTTGAGAATAAAAGGTCCGCAGTCACAAAGCTAAATTAGTTGTAATCAAATAAAGCTTTGTGGAATTGTTTAGAGTATTTTCTCAAAATATGTACCCAGTGTCAGGTGTACAATCGGAACCCAGGAAGAACCTCTAGGTTTTCCTGTGCCTGGCCATGACTAGAGTCACAGGCAAGCCCACAGCGCTGTTTTGCGGACATGAAGAAGCCTGTCTGTGGGTGGAGGTGGACCGTGTGACCTTCCAGCACAAGGTCGCTGGTGGGACAGTCCGTGCAGGCGGAGGTCTCCTTCGTTCCTGCCACTGGTTCACTGCTTGTGAGAACTCTGCCGGCTCCTGCTTACCTAACTGTGAGGCAGAGTGCTGTTTGAGAAAATGCAGAGTATCATTTCAGCCACAAATTCGGGATAAAGTTACAACCATGATTGCAGATGTTGCTTTGGTACTTGAAGCATTAGTGGCTGTTTTCTGTGTAGTTCTGAGTTTTTTCTGGTTTCACAACTGGTTAATTGTGTTTTATTTCTTACAGGGAGCTAGCTCATGAGCTGGGGTATCCCTGGGTTGAATACTGGGAATTTCTGGGCTGTTTTGTTGATCTGTCTTCCCAGGAAGGCCTGCAAAGACTGGAAGATTATCTCACTCAGCAAGAAATAGGCAAAAAGACTCAACGAGAAACAGGAGAAAGGGAAGCCTGCCGAGATAAAGCCACCACCTCTGGTAAGCACACACAGGCATGGCCATGGCAGCTGGGACTGGACCTCTGTGGCCAGGGTCTGACAGGAAGCGCGTGTCTGTTTCTTACCTCTGTCTGTGTTTTTAATGTAAACGTGGGAACTGTTCCTTAGGTTAATCTTCAGTGGAGTATGCGTCGGCGGGGGGGATATAGGAAAAATGCGGCATTGCTTGGAGAAGTATTGCTATTTCTGCTTGTGGTTGCAATTCCCAAAATCTAGTATTATTTCATTCTGTGCCATTTTCTCAAAACTGATATAGCTGAACTACAGTGGCTGAGACTATAATATTTTAGGTTTAGTATAATTGTCAGGAAAAAGACAAGGAGGACTGCACACCAGAATACTGGTGCATATCAGACCCCAGAACACAAAGCGCTTGACAAGGTGTATATCAGACTCCAGGATGCAAAGCCCTTCACAAGGTGTGTATCAGACACCAGGGTGCAAAGTGCTTCCAAAGCACAGACACAGTGAATGGAAATTTCATGATGGAAGAGATTAACTACACAACATCTAAAAGTGATTCATAACATGAATGGCCGGGTGTGGTGGCTCACGCCTGTAATCTCAGCACTTTGGGAGGCCAAGGCGGGTAGATCACAAGTCACACATTCAAGACCAGCCCCATCTCTACTAAAAATACAAAAATTAGCCAGGTGTGGTGATTGGTGCCAGTAGTTCCAGCTACTTTGGAGGCTGAGGCAGGAGAATCGCTTGAACCTGGGAGATGGATGTTGCAGTGAGCCGAGATCACACCCCTGTGCCCCAGCCTGGGCGACAGTGTGAGCGTCTGTCTCCAAAACAAACAAACAAAAAACATCAACGAAGGCTGGGCCTGGTGGCTCACAGCTATAATCCCAGCACCTTGGGAGGCCGATGTGGGTGGGTTGCTGAAGCCCAGGAGTTTGAAAGCAGCCTGAGCAACGTACTGAGACTCTGTCTCTATTTATTAAAAGCAAAAATTTTCTAATAACTAGAGATTTGAATTGCTAAAATCAAAATTAAAGCAGATATTACATTTAAAGGTGTGTGTGTGTGTGTGTGTGTGCGTTTAAGGCCAAAATAGGACCATTAGCCCATAAGAAACCTCATTTATACAACAAACTTCCTGGAATGATAGGAAAAAAATGAGAATCTGGCCTTGCTGGGTTGTAGCTGACAGTGGTACATAACTAACTTCTGTAAAGTGGCCTCATTTACTCTGTTGTCTTGTGACTTTAAAGTTTAATCAGTAAATATTAAATACAGTTGACTCATTTCCTAAGTAGCAGGAGCCACAGTTCAAGTGTTCTGGATGCACCTGTGGCCGGGGACACCGTCGTTAACACCAAACAGGGCGGTGCTGCTCTCAGGACCTCTCCTGTGCTGTGGTCACAGAATAAAGTGCAGCAGTGCCATTCCATGGAGTCGTTCTGGACCGTCTTCCAGGACCCTGCAGGGCACTGTGACACTTGGAGCCCCTGGGGTCCCAGTAGATCAGAGCCAGAGGGTGAAGTACACGGTGGTCATCTCGCCCATCACCTGGGCTGCCCTTGGCCTTTTCATTTCCCTGCCTTTGAAAGAAAAGAAGTCAGCCTGGCACCTTCCCCCCTCCGCTTCTGAAATAGGGTTTCACTGTGTGGCCCAGGCTGGAGAGTAGTGGCACGATCACAGCCCACTGCAGCCTCAACCTCCTGGGCTCAAGCCATCCTCCCACTTGAGCCTCCCAAATAGCTGAAACTACAGGTGCATGTCACCATGCCAGCTCGTTTTTCTATTTTTTTGTAGCGAATGGGGTTTCGCTATGTTGCCCAGGCGGTCTTGAACTCCTGGGGTCCAGCAACCCTCCTGCTGTGGCCTCCCAGAGTGCTGGGGGTCACTGTTGAGGTTCTGGATGTGGAGGTCACTGTTGAGGTTCTGGATGTGGGGGTCATCACGGTTGAGGTTCTGGATGTGGGGGTCACTGTTGAGGTTCTGGATGTGGGGTCACTG
>PVKP010056914.1:0-10396 GCA_004027715.1 Plecturocebus donacophilus
TTTTTTGAGATGGAGTCTCACTCTATTGCTCAGGTTGTAGTGCAATGGCAGAATCTTGGCTTACTCCAACCTCCACCTCGCAGGTTCAAGTGATTCTCCTGCCTCAGCCTCCTGAGTAGCTGAGATTACAGGTACGTACCACCATACCCGGCTAATTTTTGTATTTTAGTAGAGGTGGGGTTTCGCCATGTTGGCCAGGCTGGTCTCGAACTCCTGACCTCATGATCCGCCCACCTTGGCCTACCAAAGTGCTGGGATTACAGACGTGAGCCACCACACCCAGACGCCTTTTTTTTTTTTTTTTTTTGAGATGGAGTCTTGCTCTATCACCCAGGCTGCAGTGCAGTGGCCTGATCTTGGCACACTGCAACCTTCGCCTCCTGAGTTCAAGCAATTCTTCTGCCTCAGCCTCCCTAGTAGCCGGGACTACAGACATGCACCACCATGCCCAACTAACTTTTTTGTATTTTTAGTATTTCTCGATGTTGACCAGGCTGGTCTCAAACTCCTGACCTCATGATCTGCCTGCCTCGGCCTCCCAAAGTGTTGAGATTACAGGCGTGAGCCACCACACCCAGCTATGTACACCTTTTTCATAGCATTTGCCAAATAAGACTACTATTTGTTTTATGTTGTCACAGTTAGCTATCTTTTTTTCTTTTTTAAGAGGCGAGGTCTTGCTATATTGCCCAGGCTAAATGTGAACTCCTGGGTTAAAGTGATCCCACCTTAGCCCTCCAAGTAGCTGGAACTGCAGTGGTACCACAGCACCCGGCTCACAGTTAGCTGTCTTAATGGCAGGTATATGGACTTTGTCTATATTCTTGCTGCTTAGTGCATAGCTCCAGGCATTTCATTGGAACTTTATAAATGCTTGCCAAATGAGTGAAGGAATAACAAGTGGGCAGGTGCAGTTTTGGAGAATATCAGAACGAAAGTCGTTCTTTTTTCAACAGATATTTTTGTTTTGCATCTGGTTGTATTCTAACATCTAGTTTATGTTCTGGTGATACAAGGATGTAAAGGTGTATAGCCTCTGCCTCCAAAAGCTTACTATATTAATCCACAGTGTGGTGAGTGTTTAAATAGAGCTATGTTATAAAACACATGGTGATTGAAAGATTTTTTTTGGTAATCAGTAATGGAAGGCATTACAGAGGATGTGATTTTGGAGTTTGGTCTTGAGTCATGAATAGAAATTCAGGTAGTCCAGTTACTATCAAGGTTACTCCAGGTAGAGGGAATAACCTTACCTGGTACAAAAATATAAGGTGGTGTGTGTCTAGGGAAGAATGAATAGTCTGGTATGGCTAAGAGTATATTGTAGTTGGTCTTTAACATTTTTTTATTCATACAGCACCCTCTAGAAAATTTGAGAAAAACAATGATGTTCATTCCATAAAACTGCACATGAACAAACATTTGCATGCCATTTTAGAAAATTAGGGGCTATTTAGGGGTTCCTGGACCCTTGGATTGAGTAGTTGAAGAATGCAGTGGTTGGTGAAGGGAAAAGTTGATGATCTGGTTGCTGACAAGGATTTAAAATGCTTTGCTGAAGCATTTTAAGCTTTATGTTTAGGGAATTGTTAAGCCCTAATTGTTAAGCACAAAGCTTTTTATTTTTTGAGATGTGGAATCACTGTCACCCAGGCTGGAGCGTAGTGGCGTGATCTGGGATAACTGCAACCTCCGCCTCCCAGATTCAAGTGATTCTCATGCCTCAGCTTCCTGAGTAGCTGGGATTACGGGCATGCACCACTACGCCCTGCAGAATTTGTAAAGATACACATACAAATTTTTTTGTATTTTTAGTAGAGATGGAGTTTCACTATGTTGGCCAGGCTGATTTTGAACTTTTTGACCCCAAGTGATCTGCCCGTCTCAGCCTCCCAAAGTGCTATGATCACTGGCATGAGCCATCATGCCCAGCTCATCAAAACTTTTTAAACAGGTAAGTGACATAATCTGATCTGTAGGCCAAATGTGATGGCTCACACCTGTAATCCCAGCACTTTGGGGCGCTGAGGCAGGAAGATCATTGGAGGCCATGAGGTGGATTTCAAGACTAGCCTGGCCAACATGGCGAAACCCCATCTCTACAAAAAATACAAAAAAGTTAGTTGGGTGTGGTGGCATGCTCCTGTAGTCGCAGCTACTGTGGAGGCTGAGGTGGGAGGATTGCCTGAACCTGAGAGGTTGAGGCTGCAGTGAGCCATGATTGCCCCACTACACTCCAGTCCAGGTACAAAAAAAAAAAAATCTGATCTGTTTAGAAAGATAATTGCTTATTATCTTGAAGGTAGATGAGAGGGTTTAGAGGAGATATTTATTTACTTGTTAAAAATTTTTGGCCGGGCACAGTGGCTCACGCCTGTAATCTAGCACTTTTTGGGGCTGAGGCAGTTGGATCACCTGAGGTCAGGAGTTCAAGACCAGCCTGGCCAACATGGTGAAACCCCCGTCTCTACTAAAAATATGCACACACACACAAAATTAGCCAGGTGTGGTGGCAGCTACTCAGGAGGCTGAGGTAAGAGAATTGTTAAGAGGCAGAGGTTGCAATGAGCTGAGATCATGCCATTGCACTCCAGCCTGGGTAACAGAGTGAGACTCCATCTCAAAAAAAAGAATTTTTTCTTTACCTTATTTTCTGTTTTCTTTTCTTTCTTCCCCCTCCCTTTAAAAAAAAAAACAGAGGGAAAAATAGAGGAGATATTTAGAGTGTTTTGTTTTGTTTTTATTTTAAGGATGGGAGAGGTTTGTTATGTTTGAAGGGAAAGGGAAAGCAGCCAGCAGAGAGGCAGATATTGGAGATCTGCACAGACAAAAGGTAGATAATGAAGAAGTGTTAGGAGGAAATAGAATGAAAAGCTCATGAAGCAGTCAACTTTGAAGAGGAAACATGAAGAAATAAAGGGTAGGAGAAGGTATATTTATATTTGGAAATGGTGGACTTGGAAGGTGAAATAAGAGTAGTTGTTACCAGTTGATTATTCTTTTTATTACCAAGGCACTGATCTAGGTTTATTTTTTAAATTTTTATGTATTTATGTATGTATGTATTTATTTAAGACAGGCTCTCACTCTTTTGCCCAGGCTGGAGTACAGTGGTGTAGTCACAGCTCACTGCGGCCTCAACCTCCTGGGCTCAAGCAATTTTCCCATCTCAGCCTGCTGAGTAGCTAGGACTATAGACACACTGCCACGCCTGGCTAATTTTTGTTTTTTTTTTGTAGAGATGGGATTTCGCCATGTTGCCTAGACTGGCCTTAAGTGATCTTCTTGCCTAGGCCTCCCAAAGTGCTTGGATTACAGGCATGAGCCACCATGGCCAGCCTGTAATTTCTTTCTTTTTTCTTTTTTTTTTTTTTTTGAAACGCAGTCTCACTCTGTCACCCAGTCTGGAATGCAGTGGTGTGGCTACAGCTCACTGCAACCTCTGCCTCCCGAGGCTCAGGTAGGTGATCCTTACACATCAGCCTCCTGGGTAGCTGGGACTACAGGCATGGGCCACCACGCCAGGCTAATTTTTAAAAATTTTTTGTAGAGATGGGATTTTGCCATTTGCCTAGGTTGGTCCTGAACTTCTGGTCTCAAGTGATTCATTCACCTTGGCCTCCCAGAGTGTTAGGATTACAGGTGTGAGACCCTGTGCCTGGCTCTGGCCTGTAATTTTCTTATATTCCAGAATTGTAAAATTATTTCTCCATAACTTGTGTTTCTGTTATCAGTTTTTTTTTAACTTTTGTAAAAATTAATTTAGATGTGTGGGATAAAAATATTATTCTGTGTGTTTTTTTATTTGACTTTTATGTTCAGAGATACATGTGCAAGGTTTGTTATGTAGGTAAACTTGTATCATGGAAGTTTGTTGTGCAGATTAATTTGTCACCCAGGTATTAAGCCTAGTGCTCTCCCTCCTCCCATTCTCCACTCTCTAATAGGCAACAGTGTGTGTTGTTCCCTTCTATGTGTCCATGTGTTCTTATCATGTGATATTTGGAATATGTGATATTTGTTTTTCTGTTTCTGCATTAGTTTGCCAAAGATAGTGCCCTCCAGCTCCACCTGTATTCCTGCAAAGGACATAATCTTGTTGTTTTTTATGGTGGCGTGGTATTGCATAGTGTGTATGTACCACATTTTCTTTATCCAGTCTGCTTTTGATGGACATTTTGGTTGATTCCATCCATGTCTTTGCGGTTGTGAATAGTGCTGCAGTGAACATATGTGTGCGTATGTCTTTATAATAGAATGATTTATATTCCTACGGGTGTATACCCAGCAATGGGATTTCTGGGTTGAATGGTATTTCTGTTTTAAGTCTTTGAGGAATTGCCACACTGTCTTCCACAATAGTTGAACTAATTTACACTCCCAACAATGTATAAGCATTTTTTTTCTCTGCAACCTCGCCACCATCTATTATTTTTTTACTACTCCTTCCCCACCGAGATGGAGTCTTTCTCTGTCACCCAGGCTGGAGTGCAGTGGCAGGATCTCGGCTCACTGCAGTCTCAACCTCCCAGGTTCAAGCAATGCTCTTCTCAGCCTTTTGGGTAGCTGGAATTACAGGCCCACGCCACCACGCCCAGCTAATTTTTGTATTTTTAGTAGAGATGGGATTTTACCATGTTGGCCAGTCTGGTCTCCTGACCTTGTGATCTGAACTCCTGACCTTGTGATCTGCCTGCCTCGGTCTCCCAAAGTGCTGGGTATACAGGCATGAGCCTCCACGCGTGGCCTATTTTTTGACTTTTTGATACTAGTCATCCTGACAGGTATAAGATGGTATCTCATTGTGGTTTTGATTTGCATTTCTTTAATGATTAGTGATGTTGAGCTTTTTTCACATGTATTTCTTCTTTCGAAAAGTGTCTGTTCATGTCCTTTGCCTATTTTTTTTTCTTTTTTCTTTTTGAGACAGAGTCTTTCTCTGTCACCTGGGTTGGAGTGCAGTGGGACAATCTTGGCTCACTGAAACCTCTGCCTCTTGGGTTCAAATAATTCTTGTGCGTCAGGCTCCTGAGTAGCTGGGACCACACCACCACATCTTGCTAATTTTTGTATTTTTAGTAGAGACGGGGTTTCACCATATTGGCCAGGCTGGTCTTGAACTCCTGGCCTCAAGTGATCCACTCGCCTCGGCCTCCCAAAGTGCTGGGATTACATGCCTGAGCGCCCAGCTCTTTGCCTACTCTTGAATGGGGTTGTTTAGTTTTTTCTTATAAATTTGTTTTAGTTCCTTATAGATGCTGGATAGTGGACCTTTGTCAGATACATAGTTTGCAAACATTTTCTCCCATTCTGTAGATTGTCTGTTTACTCTGTTGATAGTTTCCTTTGCTGTGCAGGAGCTCTTTAATTAGATCCCATTTGTCCATTTTTGCTTTTGTTGTAATTGCTTTTGGTGTCTTCATCATGAAATTTCTGCTCATTCCTATGTCCAGAATGGTATTGCCTAGGTTATCTTCCAGGATTTTGTAGTTTCGGGTTTTACATTTAAGTCTTTAATCCATCTTAAGTTAATTTTTATAATATGGAGTAAGGAAGGGATTCACTTTCAATCTTCTGCATATGGCTAGCCAATTATCTCAGCATCCTTTATTTATTTATTTAGAACGAGTCTTGGCCTGTCTCACTGGCATGATCTCGGCTCATTGCAGTGGCATGATCTCGGCTCACTGCAACCTCTGCCTTCTGGGTTCAAGTGATTCTCCCGATTCAGCCTATCGAGTAGCTGGGACCACAGGCACCCACCACCATGTCTGGCTAATTTTTGTATTTTTAGTAGAGATGGGGTTTTACCATGTTGGTCATGCTGATCTTGAACTCCTGACCTCAAGTGATCCACCCGCGTCGACTTCCCAAAGTGTTGGGATTCAGGAGGTGAAGGTTGCAGTGAGCCGAGATCACGGCTCTGCACTCCAGCCTGGGCGAGAGAGCAAGACTTCATCTCAAAACAAAAAACAAACAACAACAAAGTGTTGGGATTCAGGAGGTGAAGGTTGCAGTGAGCCAAGATCTGCACTCCAGCCTGGGCAAGAGAGCAAGACTTCATCTCAAAACAAAAAACAAACAGCAACCAAGTGTTGGGATTACAGGTGTGAGCCAGTGTGCCTGGCCTCCTGTACCATTTATTGAATGAGGAATTCCTCATTACCTATTTTTGTCTGGTTTGTCAAAGATCAGATAGTTGTAGGTGTGTGGCCTTACTTCTGAGTTCTCTATTCTGTTCCATTGGTGTATGTGTCTTTTTTTGTACAAGTACCATGCTGTTTTGGTTACCGTAGTACTGTAATATAGCTTGATGCTGGTTAGCATGATGCCTCCAGCTTTATTCTTTTTGCTTAGGATTTCCTTGGCTGTTTGGGTTCTTTTTTGATTCCATATGAATTAAAAAAAAATTTTTTTCTAGTTTTGTGAAGAATGTCAATAGTAGTTTAATAGGAATAGCACAGAATCTATAAATGTATTTATATAGTATGGCCATTTTAACAATATTGATTCTTCCTATCCATAGGCGTGGAATGTTTTTCCATTTGTTTGTGTCATTTCTGATTTCTTTGAGCAGTGTTTTACAGTTCTCCTTGTAGAGATCTTTCACCTCCCTGGTTAGCCATATTCCTAAGTATTTGTGTGTGTGTAGCAATTGCCGTATTCCTAAGTATTTGTGTGTGTGTAGCAATTGTGAATGGGTTTGTGTTCCTGATTTGGTGCTCAGCTTGACTGTTGTTGACATATAGGGATGTTAGTGATTCTTCACATTGATTTTGTATCCTGAGATTTTGCTGAAGTTGTTTATCAGCTTAAGGAGCTTTTGTGCTGAGACTATGGGGTTTTCTGGATATCAGATCATGCCGTCTACAAACAAGGATAGTTTGACTTCCTCTCTTCTTATTTGGATGCCCTTAAATACTTTATTGAATTTTTAACATGAAATGGTATTGAATTTTATCAAAAGCCTTTTCTGCATCTCTTGAGATAATCGTGGGTTTTTTTGTATTTAGTTCTGTTTACATGATGAATTATATTTATTAATTTGTATATGTTAAACCAGCCTTACATCCCAGGGATAACTGCGCCTGGCTGGTTTTTCAGTGTCTCACTCTCCTTCAGCTCAGCTCTGATACTGGTTATTTCTTCTCTTCTGCTAGCTTTGTGATTGGTTTGCTTTTGTTTATCTAGTTCTTTTAGTTATGATGTTATATTGTTAAATTGAGGTCTTTGTAACTTTTTTATATGGGTATTTAGTGCTATAAATATGCCTTTAAACACTGCCTTAGCTGTGTCCCAGAGATTCTGGTATGATACATCTTTGTTTTCATTAGTTTCAAAGAACTTGTTGATTTCTGCCTGAATTTCATTATTTACTCAAAAGTCATTCAGGGCCAGGCACAGTGGCTCACACTTAACAATATCAGCACTTTGGAAGGATGAGGCAGGTGGATCACCTGAGGTTTGAGACCAGCCTGGCCAACATGGTGAAACCCCATCTCTACTAAAATTCAAAAATTAGCCAGTCATGGTGGCGAATGCCTATAGTTCCCCCTTCTTGGGAGGCTGAGACAGGAGATTGTTTGAACCTGGAAGCAGAGGTTGCAGTGAGCCAAGATGATGCCACTGCACTCCAGCCTGAGCGACAGAGCAAGACCATGTCTCAAAAAAAAAAAAAAAAGTCATTCAGGAGCATGTTATTCAATTTCATGTAATCGTATGGTTTCAAGTGAATTTCCTTTTTTTTTTTTTTTTGGGACATGGCTCACTCAGGCTGGAGGGCAGTGGTGTGTTTCCAGCTCACTGCAGCCTCCACTTCCTGGGTTCAAGCAATTCTCTTGCCTCAGTCTCCCGAGTAGCTGGAACTACAGGCACATGCCACCACACTTGGCTAATTTTTTGTATTTTAGTAGAGAAAGGGTTTCACTGTGTTGCCCAGGCTGGTCTCGAACTCCTGAGATCAGGCATTCTGTCCACCTTGGCCTCCCAAAGTGCTGGGATTACAGGTGGGAGCCACAGCGCCCAGCTGGTTTTAAGTGAATTTCTTAGTCTTGATTTCTAGTTTGATATGGACCTATAGTCTCAGCTGTTTGGGACCCTAAGGCAGAAATCACCTGAGCCGGAAGACTGAGGATCCAGTAAGCTGCGATGGTTCCATTGTACTGCAGCCTGGGCAGTAGAGTGAGACTGTCTCAAAAAGAGAAAAAAAAAAAAAGATGTGGCAAAATCTTTTTCCTTTTCTTTTCCTTTCTTTTTTCTTTTTTTTGAAATGGAGTCTCACTCTGTTTCCCAGGCTGTAGTGCAGTGGCGTAATCTCAGCTCACTGCAACCTCTGCCTCCTGGGTTTAAGCAATTCTCCACCTTAGCCTGGGATTACAGGCACATGCCACAATGCCCGGCTAATTTTTTGTATTTTTAGTAGCGATGGGGTTTCACTATCTTGGCCGGGTTGGTCTTGAACTCCTGACCTCATGATCCACCCTCCCCGGCCTCCCAAAGTGCTGGAATTACAGGCGTGAGTCACCATGCCCAGCCAATGTCACATAATCCTAAAATTCATATGGAACCACAAAAAAACCCTGACTAGTCAAAGCAATTGTGAGCAAAAAGAATAAGCCGGAGGCATCATACATACTACCTTATTTCAAAATATACTACAAAACTATAGTAAAACAGCATAGATCTGCCATGAAAACAGAGACATAGACCAATTGAATAGACTCGGGAATCCAGAAATAAATCCATGTAGGTATGGTCAATTGATTTTTGACAAAGATGCCAAGAACACACAACGGGGAAAGGACAATCAGTCTCTTCAGTGTCGGGAAAACTGGATAGCCACATGCAGAAGAATGAAATTAGACTCATTTATCTCACCATCTTAAAAAATCAACTCAAATGGATTAAGGACTTAAGTGTAAGACCTGAAAATGTAAAACTACTAGAAGAAAACATAAGAGAAAGCTTCCATGACATTGGTCTGGGCAATGATTTTTGGTTATGACCCCAAAAGCACAGGCAACAAAAGCAAAAATAGTCAAAGGGGATTGCATCAAACTAAAAAGCTTCCCACAGCAAAGGAAGCAACAGAGTGAAGAGACAGTGCACAGAATGGGAGAAAATATTTGTAAACTATACATGTAATTAGAGGTTAATATGTAAAGTTATAAGGAACTTGAACAACAGCAAGGAAACAATCCCATTTTACAATAAGCAAAAGATCCAAATAGAC
This sequence comes from Plecturocebus donacophilus, assembly GCA_004027715.1. Classification (NCBI taxonomy): domain Eukaryota; kingdom Metazoa; phylum Chordata; class Mammalia; order Primates; family Pitheciidae; genus Plecturocebus; species Plecturocebus donacophilus. Next base: position 9,233 of record PVKP010056914.1, read on the forward strand.
ATTTCTCAAAAGAAGACCTATAAATGGCCAACAGGTATATGAAAAAGTGTTCAGTATCACTAATCCTCTGGAAAATCCAAATTAAAACCGCAACGAGATATTGCCTCATACCTGTTAGAATGGTGTTTGTTGGAAAGATGAAAGATCTGAGGGATACCATACTGGTGAAGAAAAAAATGTCAAATAAAAGAAAAAAAAATAACAAATGTAACAGATATTGGCGAGGATGTGGAGAAAAGGGAACTCTCATGCACTGTTGGTGGAAATGTAAATTCGTACACTACTTTTCTTTTTTTTTTTTGAGACACAGTCTTGCTCCGTCACCAGGCTGGAGTGCAGTGGCGAGATCTCAGCTCAACCTCCGCCTCCTGGGTTCAAGTGATTCTCCTGCCTCCACCTCCCGAGTAGCTGGGACTACAGGCACATACTACCACACCCAGCTAATTTTTGTATATTTAGTAGAGACTGCATTTCACCATGTTGGCCAGGATGGTCTCAATCTCTTGACCTCGTTATCTGCCCACCTTGGCCTCCCAAAGTGCTGGGATTACAGGTATGAGCCACCACACCTGGCCTGTACACTACTGTTCTATGGAAAATAGTATGGAGATTCCTAAAAAAAATTGAAAATAGGATTATTATATGATTCAGCAATCACACTACTGGGTATATATTCAAAGGAAATGAAATCAGTATGTTGAAGAGGTATCTGTACTCTCATGTTCATTGCAGCATTATTCACAGGAGCCAAAATACAGAATCAGTGTAAGTGTCCATCTGTGGATGAATGGATAAAGAAAATGTGGTATGTATATACAGTGAAATACTATTCAGCCTTGAAAAAGAAAGAGAATCTTGTCATTTAGGACAACATGGATGAACTTAGAGAGTATTATGTTGGGCTGGAGATCCAAGATGGCCGACTAGCAACAGCTCAAGAATGTAGCTCCCAGTGAAAGCGCAGAGAACGAGTGGACGCCGCACTTTCCGACGAGTTTTTGTTGCCCACAGACCGGGAGATTCCCGGCAGAGAAGCCACACGGGTCGCCGGCGCGACTCTTTTGGACGGCGCGGCTCTTTTGCCGGCACTCAGCGCGGCGCTTCCCGGTGTGGAGTGTGCGGGACGGACGGGGACGGGCTCGGCTGGTCCCATCCCCACAAGGA
>PVKP010056915.1:0-10396 GCA_004027715.1 Plecturocebus donacophilus
TTCACTGTGCGACTCGCAACGCTAGCTAAAACAGCAGCGTTGAAATTCGTGGTGCCTTTCTGCCCGGGGGTCTCCGGTCTGGCTTCTCAGTCCCTTTTTCAATCAGCTGGATGGACTGCTCTGACTTCCCAGAGCGCCAAACATCATCCAAAAGGAGACTCAGTCCCGTTTACTCCGCACCAAGAGCCGCCGAGCCGAGGCGCCGGCAAAAAAGCCACGCCAGCCGAAAGGGTCACGCTAGCGACCCGTGGGGCTCCTCCACTGGGAATGTCCTGGTCCGTGGACAGCAAAAATTTATCGGTAAGTGTGGCGTCCACTGGCTCTCTGCGCTTTTACTGGGAGCTGCAATCCTGAGCTGCTAGTGATCGGCCATCTTGGATCTCTCTCCCGGAATTTTACTCTTAATGGCTATATATAATTCAACATATTTGAACTTGGTATAACAAGATCTATTATAAATAGTCTTGGGTTAGAGTAGATCTTGAGTTGAGCTTAGTATTTGCTTGGGTATTTATTTGTTTAGTTTTTGTAGGATTGTTAAGTTCTATTTTTTTCTTTGGACCAACTGAAGATAGATACTAAAATAAAAGAAGTCATTTTTTCTTTTAAGTATTCTTTTAGAGCAGGGTTTCTCAACCTCAGCACTATTTTGGGCTGGATGATTCTTTACTGGGGGAGTATGAGGGCTGTCCTGTGCATTGTAGAGTGTTTTGCAGCATCCGTGCTCTCTACATACTACATGTTGTAACAGTCCCCTAGTTGTAACAACCAAAAATGTCTTCAGACATTGCCATATAACCCAGGGAGGGAGGAGGGGAGCACCATATTGGGAACCACCGCTTAAAGAGTGAGAGGGATTTAAAACCTTTTGTGTTTTACAGTATCATAAAATCTGAGGAGTAGCATCAGTTAGAACTTGGTTGAGCACATCTGCAGAATAGGATTTCTGGTTTAAAAGGTTTTTCCTTCCAAAAGGAATGCTTGATTTTTCTAGCTGTAGGAAGTTTTATTTTTTTATTTTATTTTTTCAGTCTTTTTCTTACATCATCAGAGAATCTGGAGATAGAGTGGGGAGCCTTGCAGACTACCTAAGTCATTCTTCTTTGGGGTAAAATAGTGTCTAAACCATCTTGATAATGAGACCAACCTCTTGGGGAAATAGAATGCCTGGCCTTGCTTGGTAACTTGTTCTAATGATTAGTGCACTTTGTTTCTGAAAGGACTGAATCTATGAAGATCCTTTTGCTTACCAAAACAGTGTTCATCATATTTTGTTCTCCTCATTAAGTGGGAAGACATGAAGGATCTAGTTACATCCTTAGTTACCTTGATGGCCTTTCCAAATTTAGAATTCATCTTCTTAACTGTAATCAAATCTACCCAGATTAAGCCCTTAAGGCAACCTTCCTGCATGTTCCGTCCTTAGTCATGTCTTCATTGCGTTTGTTCTTGTGTTTGAGAGATGCAGGAGTTGCAAGAGAAAGGACTGATTTCCCCCTTGTTTAGAGATCCATTTCCTATAGCCATTGATCTCTCTGCCATTCCTATATCCCTGCCCCAAAAACCTAGACTCCTCCCTGCAAATTGGAGACCATAAGTCAGTGTTTTCTGAGACATCTGACCAAACTTGCAAAATAGTTCCAGTGTAAAAAGAGCAAGAATATTGGAAGCGAGGGGCACAAGGAGCCTAGAAAACCTCCTATATTGTATGTGCATTGGGTCACTGTTTTAAATTTGGAAATATTTCACAATGTCTTCGTGAAAAGAACATTTAAATGGTGGATTTTAAGATGGGCGCTTAAATTCAGGCATCTGTTCCTTCACACAACAGGCAAAGAATGGAGATGTAATTAGCAATGTAAGTCAACCTCTTAAGATAACTTGATTTGATGCAGCACTTTATATTTTCCTTTTTCTTCTCTCATTTGACATATTCTGACAGTTTCCATGGTAAGTAAAGAAGAATTTGGGACATTAAAGGGATGAATTTCCATCCTGTGAATGATTACCATTTTGCAAATCCACTGTACTGGTTTACCAAAACCTGTTTTGAGCTCTATTATATAAAGTCACAAATATTTTAAGATGTTTTGTAAGAAGCACAAATACTATAAAATCATTAAAAATTGTTATTGAAGTACATATATACACAAAAGTGGCCAAATCGTAAGTGTACAGCTCGATAAGTTTTTATAAATGTAACCAGCAGTTAGATTAATAAGCGGAATATTACCAGCCCCTTAGAAGCCTCCTCAAGCTGCCTTACAGATATACCCGATCAAGGCTAATCACCCCTAATTTCTGTCAGCAGAGCTTTGCACTTTATATAAATGGAATAATACAGTATGAACTCATGTGTCTGGCATGTCTTGCTCAACGTTTGATAACATTATTTTGAAACAGGAGGATGTTTTCTGTGTGGAAAAGAGATCTGCTTCTAAATCATTATGGTTAAAAGCATTTGTTAAATGCCTTCGTGTGTAGAACTATACGAGAGTATACAAATCACTGGTTCCTACCCTCTGTTTTAAGTGTAAAGCATTGACACAGCAGCTGTGAGAAGGACTTTGAAAATCCTTGATGATAAATAAGATAGATACATGAAAAATATGTATACCGCTGGAAAGATTACAAAAATCAAGTGTCCCCATTAACCCCTCAGAAATGGAAAGTACATTTTGAGGAGTTGTGAATGAAGACAAAGCTATAGGTGTTGCATATCTATTCAGGATTTGATCAATGTGAATTCTTGCTAGCTTCAGGACATAAGGATGTAATAGATGTTGAGGCCTACCTCCTCCCAGTTTCCTGTAGAAGGTTAAATTTTAGGAATTGTTTGAATTAATAGTAAGTGAATCTTTGGCTAGTAGATATTCCAAATGGAGTAGAGATGTGGACAAAGGCCCAAAGGCCTGGGACGATTTCTGGTTTTCATCCTGAAAATGGAACTACATAGGAAATTGTGTGTGCCAGTTGACCTTTTCTTCCCATTTGTTTTGACTTAGACAATAATACTTTCCCTATATTCCTTCAGTGAGAAATTTTGCCATCTTGTTAACCAGAGTAAATGATGCAGTCAGCAAAATTGAATGCTTTGTCAGTACACCGAGCTGGCTTTAAATCGTATGGTGTTACACTACTTCTCAAGTGGTGGTATCAATTTATATTCCCACCAAGAACGAATGAGCATTCTAGCTTCTCTCTATCTTTAGCAGCATTTAATATTGTCACATTGTTTAATTTTTCAAATATCTGATAGGTATGAAGTGGTATTTCATTGTTGTTTTATGTTGAATTTCTCTAGAGAGGTTGAAAGTTTTATGTAGATTATTGGCCATTTGGATTTTCTCTTCCATTTACATCCTTATTTGTATTTGTCTTGATTTGTAGTAGTTCTTTATGCCTTCTGTATACTAATACTTAGTTAAAATGTGTTTTCAGTATCATCTTCCTCTCTATGGCTTATCTTTCAACTTTGTTGAACACATCTTTTGTTGTACTGAATCTTTTTTTTATTATAATAAAGTCCTAGTTATCAATCTTTTCTTTTAATTTTTTATAACTTGTGCTTTTTATCTTTGCCTTGTTTTAAAATTGTTTCTATCCCTGAAGTCATGAAAATGTTCTTCTAATCCTCAGTATTTTCTAAAAGAAAGTTTTTCTAAAGTCACACTTTTCACTTTTCAGTCTTTATTCCGTTGGGATTCTATTTTTTGATTTAGTTTTAGATAGAAAGCTATTTTTAAAAATTGTTTATTTCCTATATAGAAATACCATGCACTTAATAAATAATTCACTCTTTCCCCACCATGATATCTATATCTGTACTTCCCTACTATAGGTTTGAGTACATCTATGGATTTCATTCTGTTCTTTGGTCTGTTTTGCCAACACTGTGCTATTATTGCACTGTCTTAATTACTATAGATTTAGAATAAGCCTGGCTATCTCTTAAGAGAAATTTTCTCCTTTTGCTCTTTTTTAAATGTGTGACCTCTTCTTGATTCTTTGCTTTTGAAATCAGATTTTCATGTTCCAAAAACATCCCTGTCAGGATTTTGAGTGGGGTTGCAGTGAATCTGTAGAATAATTTCACAACAGTCAATGCATTTACTATACTAAATCTTTCATTTGTATGTATGGCATATCTCTTCAAAGATTTAGATTTTCTTTTGTACCCCAAGATAATATTTTTGAACACTTTTAAAAATTTTATTTCAAGGTCCCTCATAGTTTTTGTGGCTATTTTTAGAGGTAAAATATAAGGTAATGCCAGTGCTTTGGGAGGCCAAGGCAGGAGGATCACTTGGGGCCAGGAGTTTGAGCAACATAGCAAGACCCCATCTCTACCAAAAAAAAAAAAAAAAGCCAGACATGGTGGTGCTCACCTGTAGTTCCAGCTACTTGGGAAGCAGAGGTGGGAGGATTGCTTGAGCTGAGTACTGTGAAGTTATAGTGAACTACGAACATGCCACTGCACTCCCACCTGGGTGACAGAATGACACCTGTTTCTAAAAAATAAAAACAAGTAAAGCAATTAGGGTTAAATCTAATTCCATGCAATGCCATGGTTCCCTTCCATAGACCTGTGACTTCTGTCCAGCTGGATGAACAAACTTGTTCAGATTTGTGAAGCATAGAAATTGTGAAGGGAAGCGGATTCTGAGTTATCATGTACCAGCCTGGTCATAAGAGCTGTATGTGGTAGCTTCGTGACTATGTCCCAGAACCTGCTGAGTAGCAAACGTATAGGATGCATCATAAGCTTATGCATCCTTTGAATAGAATTTCATCTCTTCCTGGAAGAGAACACAATCCACCATCACTGAGGGAAAATTCAGTTTCTAAACTGAGTTTTGGCTGCTTATTTATGCTATATTTTCCAACTAGTCGTATTTTCCTGAAATATATTGATTTCATTGTCATATTGATGCAGAATGAGAAGTCAAATCAGTTCTTCTGTTATGCCAAGAAGAAAATCTGTTTGCCAATGAAAGACAAAGCTAGTGGGTAACATACCAAAATTAATTTTGCTCACCTTATATTTTCTCCAAGAGTGGGAAGCCCATGAGTCCTGGAAGCCACATGTTGAATGTTAAAACTTTCAAACAGTGATAGAGTTCACCATTTAGTGAAGAAGGGACCTCATCAAAGTCCACAGGAGTCCTGGAGATGGGATCCTGTTGTTTAGATATTTATGCAGAATATAAGAAAAGAGGAAATAGAATTTGAGTTAGATATGCAGAATATCCTTCCATTGAAGGTGGTTGTGGCCAGGCATGGTGCCTCACTCCTAATCCCAGAACTTTGAGAGGCTTAAGTGGGAGGGTCACTTGAGCCTAGCAGTTTGAGACCAGCTTAGGAAACATGGTGAGACCCCATCTCTATTAAACTAAGTTTAAAAAAATAGCCTGGCTGCTGGTACACATCTGTAGTCCCAGTTACTCAGGAGGCTGAGGTGAGAGGATTGCTTGAGCCTAGTAGATCAAGGCTGCAGTGGCTATGCTTGCACCACTGTGCTCCAGCCTGGGCAACAGAGTGACACCTTGTCTCAAAAAAAAAAAAAAGATTGATTTTATCCATTCACCAAATACCTGTTAGACTGAGTGCTAAACTTGTGATAGAAGGATGATTAAGACATGATTTTCACAACCAGTGAGTGATTTGATCCCATGCAGGTGAATTAAGGCTATATTCAGATGAGCCTGTTGTGTAGCAATTGCACCCAGTGTTGGCTAGTGATGATAGGTAGCAGTTTCTGCCCTCAAGACACTCTGCCTTTGGTGAGGATAGTTAACAAGGTAACAGCTGTCATGATCCTATGTGGAAAATGTTATGGATAAAACATAGATGGAGGACCCACAATGCCATTCAGTGGAGGTAATGCCTGGGAGGAGCCTTGGAGGGTGACCTAAAGCGACATGAGGTATTTTTACTTAAACCAACCGTTACTGTATCATAACATAAGAAAATTAAAATCCTCAATATGTTAAAATGCAGATTTATTCTACAAGAAAAATATGACCCGACATGCACCATTACAGAGACCAAGTTTACATTCAAGATGCAAATTCTTGGTTGAAAGAGAAAAAAGGCTACTTTTTGTTAATATCTTAGAGCGATGCCGCCAAAGTAACCCAAGAAACATTTAATTGGAGCTCTTCTGTTCAAGTGTTACTTCCATGTTTGGAGATGTTACTCATGATAATGAAATTTTCTTGGTTGATTCAAGATTACCTAGTTTCCCTGAAACATTTAATGGAAAACTTCTCCTGGCATACTTTACATAGCTGTTCACCCTGTGAAGAAGAGGCCAGCACTTGAGCTGTAGCAAGAGCTTGATTTATTCCGGAAAGCAGTTTATTCAGCCGTCAAATGAGATTATGTGTGTGGCTGTTAGCCATCCCTTCACAGAAATATTCTTATTCCTCAACAAGGCCTCAAACTTTTATTTATTTAAGGGCAACAAAAATCACAAATGTAGATTCTCCTAAAACATCTCTTTGGAAATGCAGTTTTTCACAGGGTGCTGTTACTCCCTGGCTGCTGCTGATGGTTACAAACAAACTGGACTCCCGGACATTTTCCACATGTCACCTGCTGTCCCTGGGCAGCACTACCCCACCAGCCAGCACACTTAGGTACAATTAGGTGTGGTTTTTGTTTGTTTGTTTTGTTTTGCTTTTTGTGACAGAGTTTCATTCTTGTTGCCCAAGCTGGAGTGCAATGGCGCGATCTCAGCTCACTACAACCTCTGCCTCCTGGGTTCAAGTGATTCTCCCATCTCAGCCTTCTGAATACCTGGGATTACAGGTGTGTGCCACCACACCCAGCTAATTTTCTGTATTTTTAGTAGAAATGGGGTTTCACCATGTTAGCCAGGCTGGTCTCGAACTCCTGACCTCAGATGATCTGCCTGCCTTGGCCTCCCAAAATGCTGGGATTACAGGTGTGAACCACCACTCCCGGCCAGGTACACTTAGGTTTGAGTAATCCTGAAAGGCCTCAGGCATGAAAATCCCTTTTTAAAATTAACTTCTTTTGTCAAATGTTTCTCTCTTGGGGTGGTCTCTCAGTGCAGAAACTCTAAATTTAGATGTGAAAGTGAAGTTTCTTTTTATTTTTTATTTTTAGCATTTAGGGATTTGAGTAAAAAGTGGTACTTCTACTCTGTGATTGAATTGCAGTTTCCTCAGCCCAACATGACAAGTGACATATCATTAAAAAGAAAAAACTCATGCATGAAGTAGCTGTGACATAGAGTGGGCTGTTGGTTCAAAAGGTCGAGCTGGTTGGACACTTGAAAACGCTGGACTTTCTGCCTGGCAGTCTCTCCCTCATGTGCCCACAGGCAATGTTTGGAAAGCCAGGGACTGGGGAGAAATTGAGACTTCAAATTCCTTAAGAAGCAATAGTGAGGTTCTTTTTGCCTCAAGAAGGGTTTGTCAGTTAGACTGAGGTTCTCAACTAGGGTAGATTCTGCCCCCCTCAGTTGGCAATGTCTGGAGACCTTGTTGGTTGTTACAGATCAAGGGGTAGGGAGGTGCTTCTGGCATCTAGTGGGTGGAGGCCACAGTTGCTGCTAAACATCCTAGAGTGCACAGGACAGCCTCTCCTCGACAAAGAGTTACCAGGCCCCCAATGTCAAGAGTGCTGAGGTTGAGAAACACTAAGGCAGACTGAGCTTTTGAAGTGAGGTAAGAAGCAGGACTCAACTCCAGAGATGGGATTAGACACCAGACCAAATTGAGAATGAGGTAAAACAGGGCAGCAGCTTTCTGTAAGACATGCCTACCAGTATACCATGTCAGCTTACCATTGCCATAGCAATACCTGGGAGTTACCTCCCCTTTCCATGGCAATGACCTGATGACCTAAAAGGTACTGTCCCTTCCCTAGAAATTTCTGCATAAAATGCACCTTGACCTCCATATTATTAAAAGTGAGTATAAATGTGATTGCAAAACTGCTCTGAGCTGCTACTCTTTGGCTATGGGGTAGCCTTGCTCTACAGGAGCAGTCACAGAGCTGTAGCTTCTCCTCTTCAATAAACCTGTTTTCCTCTACCTCTGGCTTGCCCTTGAATTCTTGCCTGGGCAAAGCCAAGAACCCCTGTGGGCTAAGCCCCACTATTACACTCCTAAGTAGTATAAGACCATTATTGCAAACCTTTAAAACATATAGCCCATAGGAAGGTTTGGGATTTGGGCTGGAATAGAGCAAAAAATTCTAGACAGCAAATAAAGAGACCCTGGTATAGACAGGAGTTGCCCAGTTAAGGAGGTGCTTTCTGAAGGGCATCTTTCAGTACAAGTCTTTCCCTGATGCAGAGAAACCTAGTTCTGGTTTTCATTCATTACTGGTGCTGATATGGGCCTACTTGTTTAGGTCAGTTGATATTTATTAAACTCTTACAAGGCATTCTTTATGATAATGAAACATAAATGATGATAGCATATATGTTATAAAACTGAATCATAATTAGCTTTGGAAAATTGTAGTTGAAAGTTTTTAAGACTTTATCAAACTCTCAAATATTCATGTAACAAAAGAAGACAGCATAAAATATTGAAGTGAACCAATTTTTTCATTTACTCATTAATTTCAGGCAATAGGTTTAATCTTTTTATTTTCTTCTAAGAGCTGCTAATGAATAGTACAATGGCTGGTTTACGTATCGTGTTTACCTGGCTTTCTCAATCCTTGGTGAAGATATTAGGTTGCGATGTATGAAATAGACATTTGACTCGTTGTGGTGTGCAAATAAGACATTTTCATGTGGTTCTGTCTCGCTGAAGAAGCTAGTGATCTAAATACACCCCCCAACCCCAACCAGGGCCATTTCCAGCCTAATATTGAAGTAGGACAAGTAAATTGCCTATTTTTCTTTTTTCTTTTCTTTTCTTTTTTTTTTTTTTTTGAGACAGAGTCTCACTCTGTCACCCAGGCTGGAGTGCAATGACTAATCTCAGCTCACTGCAGCCCCTGCCTCCTGGGTTCAAGTGATTCTCCTGCCTCAGCCTCCCGAGTAGCTGGGATTACAGGTGTGTGCCACCATGCCTGATTAGTTTTGTATGGTTTTTTTGAAAGAAAGAAAAAGAGAGGAAAGAAAGAAAGAGTGAAAGAAAGAAAAAAACGAATGAAAGAGAGAAAGAAAGAAGAGAAAGAGGGAGAGAGAACGGGCTTCTTGTTCTATTGCCCGGGCTAGAATGCAGTCTAAAAAATGGGTATTGAAAACCTCTTTTGTGCCAATAATTGTGCTTAACAATGGAGACAAGAAGTAATAAGGGATGAAAATAAAAAACAAACAGCCAGCCAATATTTTATTTAAACCTGTGAAATGCTATGCAATTGCTGAGGAGTGATTTACTTCCAATTATGTGGTCACTTTCAAAATAGGTGTAATGTGATACTGAGAAAAACGTATGTTTTGTGGATTTGGGGTGGAGAGTTCTGTAAATATTTCTTAAGTTTACTTGTTCCAGGTCTGAATTCAAGTCCTGGATATCCTTGTTAATTTTCTGTCTTGTTGATCTGTCTAATATTGACAATGTAGTGTTAAAATCTCCCACTATTATTGTGTGGGAGTCTAAGTCTCTTTGTAAGTCATCAAGAACTTGCCCTATGTATCTGGGTGCTCCTGTAATGGATGTGTATATATTTAGGATCGTTGGCTCTTCTTGTTGCATTGATCCTTTCACCACCATGTAATGTCCCTCTTTGTTTCTTATGGTCTTTGTTGTTTTAAAGTCTGTTTTATCAGAGACGAAAATTGCAGCTTCTGGTAATGCTAGCTGGCTGTTTTGCCCTTTAGTTGATGTAAATTCTTCATTATGGTGATGCTCTTTACCTTTTGGTATGTTTTTGGAATGGCTGATACTGGTTGTTCCCGTCTATGTGTAGTGCTTCTTTCAGAAGCTCTTGTGAAGCAGGCCTGCTGGTGATGAAATCTCTGAGTACTTGCTTGTTCGCAAAAAAATTATTTTTCCTTCACTTATGAAGCTTAGTTTGGCTGGATATGAAATTCTAGGCTGAAAGTTCTTTTCTTTAAGGATGTTGAATGTTGGCCCCCCCTCTCTTCTGGCCTGCAGGGTCACCACTGAGAGATCTGCTGTGAGTCTGATGGGCTTCCCTTTGTGGGTAATCCGACCCTTCTCTCTGGCTGCCCTTAGCATTTTTTCCTTCATTTCAACCCTTGTGAATCTGACGATTATGTGCCTTGGGGTTGCTCTTCTTGAGGAATATCTTTGTGGTGTTCTCTGTATTTCCTGGACTTGAATATTGGCCTGCCTTGCTAGGTTGGGGAAGTTTTCCTGGATAATATCCTGAAGAGTATTTTCCAGCTTGGATTCATTCTCTTCTTCACATTCAGGTACACCTATCAAACGTAGATTAG
>PVKP010056916.1:0-10401 GCA_004027715.1 Plecturocebus donacophilus
GAGACCCCGCCCCTCTCCCCTCGGGTCCCCACCTGCCCCCTGTCTTGGGGACAGGCTTGCTCCGCTTCCCCGCGGGGACCCAGCCTCCAGGGCTCCCTCCCATATCCTGGGAGCTTCTTATTGTGTGTGGAGAGCTGGGGAGGGGACAGAGGGACAAGAACTAGGGGAGGGTGGTGTAGGGCAGCTGCGCTGGGAGAAAGGACCTGAGGAGTCTGCAGACCCCCTCCTGGGGCGAAGGCGCCACCGGAGGAGCTGCTGAGCCCCACAGGCCGCCCTTTCCCTCCAGCCTCCCCAGCCCAGTTCATCCGGATCCTCTCCTCACCAGCCCAGGTCTCAGCAAGGTCAGGGCCCACAGAGCTGCAGGATGGGGTTCCAGGACGCGGGATCCGGCTTCTCTGGGTATCTTGGAGTCCAGGGAGGATCCTGGAGATCTCTCAGTTTATGCAGCCCTTCCTCCACTCACTCTGATAGCTTCTCTAGAACCCAGGACCCAACGGTCAGTCCAGGGAGAAAAACAAGAGCAAAGGTTGAGAGGTGGTCATGAGGTCAGGGAAACTCCCGCAGAATTCTCAGGAGAGGGAAGTCTTCACAGCTGCGGCTTTGGCTTGGTTAGTTTTCCACCCCCAGCCACCAGTCCTAGAGCTGGAGATGCTTAAGTTTAAACCAGAGACTGAATATTGTCTGTGAGTGACACAATCCTTGTCTTTCTCTCCTGGAATCGTGGGTCCGTCAGAGTGATCCACTCTGCTCAGTCTCCTTCTTCTCTCACTCCAGTCTTTTTCCTGAGCTGGACTCTCCACCACCCTCACATTCTGGAAAAGTGCAGTGCCGTGAGCATGGCCCTGGGGCAAACCCAGCTCCACTCCTGTTTGTGTGCGATCTTCGTTCCTGTTGCATTATCTATAAACGGGAAAAATAACAGGCACATGTCGTAGATGGATAGTTAGAATAAAATAAATTAGTATTTTTAAAGTGCTAAGACCACTAATTGACAGCACAATAAAAGTGTAAAATATTGTCACTATTGTCATTCCTTTAGGCCGTTTTTCTTGAGCTCTTCCTCTTCTCTTTGGGTTCCCCCAAAAAATGTACCCTCTGTTGGAAGTTGATGTCAGCAAGAGACCTCCACCTGGGAAATGCTGGCTCATGGTGAGGCCTTCCTTTTAGCAAAGGATGAAAGTGGTGGTAGACCAGTAGCTAGTGAGTCAGAGACCATTTTACTTAAAAAAGATCACCTACCTAGAATTAACTCCATTTTGATAAGGACATGCATCTCACAGATAAGTCTAATGTCATTTGTCAGGAGACTGCTTTGATTTATTTGTGTAGAACTTACTCTAATGCATTTCACAGAGTCTTGCAACACATTTCAAATATCTGGTTCTCATTTCACAGCGTCTGCCTCATGGAGTGAAGATGATGAGCAGTGTCTTCATACTGTACTCACATGTTTGTCTATCAGCGTCATAGTCACATATTACATATGTAGATATTTTTCCTAGAAGTTTGAGTTTTATTGATATATATTTTAATCTGGAATAGATAGGTATTAGCTAACGTTTTTGATTTTATGACCCCTAAGTTACACATGCTAAGAGGTCACTACTGTTACCTATGCATTTTCTCTCTTGGTAACATTGAGATAAAATTTGTACACTGTACTTTAGTTTTCAGCAATTACTAATTAAGTAATTTGGATCATCCCTCCCATTGAGTACTACTGGACAAGTGGGAAAAGAGTACATATTTGAAAAATCTGATTGAAGGTATGGATGGGCTAACCAAACAGTGAAGATTTTCCAGGCTAGGAACCAGGAGAAGGCAGAAGCCTAGAAGCACAAGTGGAGCTGCGGGGCTGCTTTTGTCTTGGATGATGTTTGCTGGTCTGGGCAGTGTCTGAGACCCTCAAGGGCTGGGGAGATAAAGGCTATATATTAAGGCTGCAGGGGGCATATGTGACACCATAAATCTCTGGGTTTTTGATGGGTCCCAAAGAAATAACCTGCAAGAGCAAGACAGTGAGGGCTCAACTTTTGCATGGGTGGTCCAGCAATTTTCACTGCTCTTATTAAACATTGTAGTTGAAGATCTTCCAAGTGTCATAAAGGAAGAAAAGAAATACACATAAAAAGGTTTGAAAAGAAGGTACAGAACTCTTATAACTTGCAAATGGTAATATGCTGAATGCAACAAATAAAAATGATTAGAATATTCTTGAAGTTAATAAGATAGATTTGCAGGTAGGAAGAAAAAATTACAGAGGTGTTTTGCACAAATAGAAGATGAAAATTTTAAAAATTGATACAGCAAAAGTGCATATATATAAAATTCTAAAACTAAACCTGACAACTTCTGTATATCAACTGGGATATTTAAAAAACCCTACTGAGTAATTACAGAAGACAGTAATTAAAGACAATCAATTAACCAAATAGACTTGCCAAGATCCTGGCTTAGATGATTCAGTATTATAATGATATTAATTTTCTACAATGCTCTAAGAACTCAAATACATCTTAATCAAATGTTTATCAAGCATTTGTGACACTTATTAAGCTGATTTTAAGCCTCATATAGAAATAGGAAAGACAAAAAATAACCATGACACTCTAAATAAGAAAAATAAGCAGAGAGAATTTCTTTAGCAGATGGTAGACTTTATGTTAGAGTTATTTTAATTAAGAGAGTTGGGGTGTTGAGGCAGGGGTAACAGACTAGACATTTGGAACCGAATAGAAAGCCCTGAACATATGTAAAGAGGAGGTAGCATTATAGTTCAGTGGGTAAAGGAAAACTCTTAGTAAATAATTTAAATATTATCTGTATGAAAAAATTCAATTGTACTCATCTCTTGTAAAACATTCTTTAAAATAATATAGTAGAATATCTTCATTACTTTAGTGTAGAGAAAGTTTTGTGTTTGCTTGCTTTTTGAGACAGAGTTTTGCTTTTGTTTTGCCCAGGCTGAAGTACAATGGCGCAATCTCAGCTCACCGAAATCTCCGCCTCCCAGCTTCAAGTGATTATCCTACCTTAACTCACTGAGTAGATGGGATGCATTATCATGCCGGGCTGATTTTTTTTTTTTTTTCCGTACTTTTAGTAGAGATGGGGTTTCTCCATGTTGGTCAGGCTGGTCTTGAACTCCCGACCTCAGGTGATCCTCCTGCCTCGGCCTCCCAAAGTGCGGGATTCCAACAAAGTATTCATCACAGGGTCACCTTTGACAGAATTAAATACATTAATGTTGAGTACTCAGATTATTTGGGGTTTTTCCATCCCCAAGTGGACGGGGTGAAGGACTAAATGTTCTTCTGGTAAAGACCTGTAGAAAGAATATATCTAGTACAAAATTATAGGATACTTTCTCAAATGCATCAGCCTTCTGCTCATTTGAGGGCCTCTGACATATCAACTGGTTTTGGTGTAGCTACTGAGTAAGAATTTCTGAATACCCAGGACTCAAGATTGGTGACTGTTCAGCAGACCTAGCAGTTTTTATACCTGCATGTGTCAGGTGGCACCTTCATGCCTTGGTGAAGGGTCATCTCCTCAGCCCTCCAAGGAGATGTGGTTAGGAGATGGCTAAGCAGGTTGCACATAGTGGATACATTCCCACTTTCCCATCTCTCTGAGCTGCATTCAGACACCTTTCTCTGCAGCATGCCTATGATAGGGATTCTGTTGGTATAAGCTAGTGTTTTTCACAAACTGCTGCATATAGCAAAATGTGAAGAGATGATTTCTTTTAATAAAATCAGGGCTCCAGCCTGTTAAACTAGAATAATATCTGAGCCTCTATAGTTTTGCTATCATTCCCAGATGATTTTGACACACACCAAATATTAAGAACTGCTGCTGTGAGCCACTACTTTTTAACTTGGCTGCTGATTGGATTCAAACCTGGAGAGTTTTATGAACAATACTGTTTCCAGGATCCTACTTTTGATGACGTAGATTTAGTTGGTTTTAGTGTGGATCTAGACCTGGGGCTATTTAAAATCTTCCACTTGATTTAAAGTGCAGACAAATTTGAGAAACACTGTACCAGGGCACAGCTGAATTCAGGTTTTAATTAGGTAACTATTTGATTGGCTGACTATTAACATCACTCTTAAGTGTCCAAAACAGCACATTTAATCTGAGATACTGAGTGAAGATTCCGTATTAATTAATCCAGGCCAAACATGTCTCATTTCTCCTTGTGTCAGTACTGAAAGCCAGCGGGGGAGAAATTCCTCCAACAGTGCTCCTCCATCGCTCTCTCCATGGCGACACTCCCATTTAGCTGATCCCAAATAAAAGCCAGACAGCAAGGTTGCCCTTGGAGGTTGGGCAGGCCACAGAGCACAGTGTCCAGGACAAGGAGCAGGGAGAGTATGCGGAGTGTGGATGAGAAGAGCACAGAGAAGATACCAGCAGACCTGCCCTCTCCATTGCACTCAGAATTACACTGGATTTCTAGCAAGTGCAATCAGGCAAGAGAATACATAAAATACATGAATTAAAAAGATATAAAAATTATTTCTATTTATACATACCACAACCAACAGTGAAATTCAACAAAGAAAGAGATACTATGAATGCTAGCACAATATTTCAAGACCTTTGGAATAAATCCACTAAAAGATGCACAAGTAAAAACAGCAATATTTTATTTAAAGGGTACTTAATAAACATTCCATGTTTATGAATTATAAGTCTCAATGTGGCAAAATTTGTCAGTGCTCTCCAAATCTGATTACTGAATGAAATCTCTATTAAAAAATAGAAATTTTAAAGGAACTTGAATAAGTGCTTGTCAAGCTAGGAAAGCTGCCAAAGATAGAAAAAAAAAATATTTTTTAAGTAAAAACTCAAAATCTATGGATTTAGTTCATTGAATAGAGACACATATTATAAAACTGTGGATTATCTTGGGATGATGAAATGTTCTAAAATTAAATATGCTGATTTAAAACTCTGAATATGTGAAAAATCATTGAATTGTGTATTTTAGATGGGTGGAGAGTATGTGATTTATATCTCAATAAAGTTTAATGAATAAAGAAAACATAATGAGATATTTTGGCAAATCCACTAGAATTTCTTAATTAAAATTATTGACTATTCCAAATATTGGTGAGAATATGGACCATCAAGGGCTGCCACACACTACTTGCCACAGCCACTTTGTCTAGCAGTGTGGCATCATCTCTTTGGGTGGGATATCATACACACACACACACACACACACACACACATACACACACACACATACACACCAGTAATTCCACTCCTAGGCATATAACTTGACAGACATGTGCTCATTGTACCAACATACACATGACAGAAGGCTTATAAGAGCATTGTTAGTAATTTTCAAAATCTGAAAACAAATGAAATGACCATCAATGAGAGAAGGGTTAATTTAATGTATGGTTTATTTATTCAATGAAATGTTACAAATAACAAAGATGAACACTCTACAGACACCTATAACAACTTAGCAAACACACATTTGATCCAAAATAAGGTCTTATAATGTACTAACCTACCCTGGGCTAGCATAACTGACTCCATTTTAGCTCTAAACTCCAACTTGGCTTCCCCCTCCTTACCACAGCCCATTTAGGTGCATAACTGGGTCATGCTGCACTTAGAAGCATTGAAGCTACTGTTCTTAACATTTGTAACCATTGTACCGCATTCTGCTTGACATACACCTCTCCACTGCTATTGTAAGAAAAAAGTTTCCCTTTGATCATTGTGTAGAAGGAGCCTGGTCGCCCCCCTTCTTGGTAATTGTATGGAAACCAGCTGTGCCCTCAGCCCCTTCCTCTAAGCTGCTTTTCTGCTTCTGTAAAATTCTGCTTCACCTAGGTATGCCCCTCCCCTATCTAAATCAAAGTATAAAAAATAATCAGTCCCCTTCCTCAGGACCGAGAGAATTTTGAGCATTAGCCATCTCTCAGTCATTGGCAAATCAATAAAGGACTGTTAATTTGGAACTCAGAAAATGGTGCATTCCTTCTAACTCGATCGTTACAATAAAAATACAGCATGATTCCATTTGTATGAAAAATGCAAAATTTGTATAACATTTGAGATAACCTATGTTGTTTTATAGATATATGCATTGGAGTATAGCTTTAAAGAAAGACGTGAACAGGATTCCTATGAAATCAGGATGAGTGTGAACTCTAAGGACAGCAAAGCAATTTTTATTGCTATGGGAATTTGTCAAAACTTCTGTTTTTTTTTTTTTTTTTTTTTTTTTTTTTTTTTTTTTTTTTTTTTTTTTTTTTCTGACTTTGATTCTTCTTCACATGGATCTTCCCTTTAAAACCATATGTTAAAATGTAAATATAATTTATGCCCTTTACTTTTGGTTGTAACTTACAGTGTAAAACTGGTTAAAAAAAAAAAAACGAGAACAACAACAACGAAAAAAAAACAATGTTAACTACTTATCCATAATTGGAAAACTTAACCTGTATTCACAAAAGAGATGGGCTCCCCCCACACCACTCATCAGAGAAGATACCATGAGTTGGAATGGGAATTTGGAATTGTCATCATCCTGTAATTATACTCAGGATTCCGTCCTTAAGCATATCCACCTCCCTTCTGCGGTGATGGAATGCCTGTATCTGTGCTGTTCATTAGACAGTCACTGGCCACCTGTGAATTCTGAGTACTTGAAATGTGGCTAACACAAGGGAGAAACTGGAAAAACCAGCTTTTAGCATTTACATCATTTTAATTGATTTAGGTGTAAATAGTGCCATGGTGGGGACAAGGCAGCATTACAAAAACAAAATGAGGCCTCTGCTGTCTCTGTCTTTTTGTTCGGCCATCCATCATGTGAATGACAGCTTGATTGTTATTAACTTTGGAAAGATCCCATTTCAAGAGAAAATGGAATTTCAGCTTCTTCAGGATTGAGATTTCCTGGAACTCAGCAACTAATAAGATACTCAAAGCATGCAAAAATACCCTGCTTATCTCTGTTCTCTCTAGGTATAGAAAAATATATGCTGAATTCTTATTTGTATGTGAAACAATGGGGTTTTTGATAAGAAATTTTGCTGTGAGAAATTTATTCTAAATACAGTTCTCCACTTTGTAATATTTTATACCAAGCTGCTTATAATTATTACTGTTTGGCTACTATAGTGTCAATATTTTTAAATCATATGAAATTTAAAAATATAGAAAGATGATTCTATGCTGTGTGGGAAAAAGAATTAAAAACAAGGTGAGCTTGTGTTAGCTTGGTAAATTATTACAATATAAGAGTGTTGTACAATGTACCAAGTTTAATGTAAAAGATGATAAACACCTCACACAGCTCACTGTGAAGAAATATTTCACTGTGAAGGTGGAAGGGGAAAAGAACAGAATTTTGAACACTGTGTGCAGAGGATCGGAATCTTGAATTTAGCATTGCTTTTATATATTTTTTATTTATTTACAGAGACTTTGGAACTTACTACATCTCAAGCACTTTTCTAGGTGCTTTTGATACATTAAAACACATTTAATCCTTGTATCAACTTTAAGAAGTAGCCACTATGCTCATCTCAATTTAGAGACAAGTAGCAACTTTGTGTAACTCTAGCCAAGGGCGTGATAAGCTTTTACAGTTTGTTTACAGTTTTTATTCCTAGAACATGTCTTTCATTCATCTTTCTTTCTAATATTCAGATATACATAGCAGCTGGTTATGTTTTGTAGGATAATTTTTTGTCATTAATTCTACAATTATTTAGCTTAGCATCAAATGTTTATGGAATTTCCTTTTAGTTTGTGAATCAGAAACAAGATAGGCATTTACTTCTTATTGATATTTCCCAAACTTCATAGTACACAACAGCTTCTCTCAAATAGGATCTCACATAATCAGTTCAAGGTTGAACCGCTAACACTAAGATTTTGCATTAACATTTTATTCTCACTCTGTTGCCCAGGCTGGAGTGCAGTGGCATCATCATAGTGATGCAGGATCAGCTGAGAGAAGAGGTCTACTCTTGGACACTAAACTAGGAAGGAAGAGAGGTGTTTTATTACTGCCCCGGAGGGAGGCAACAATTCTTTGTCTAACAGCCAATGGAGGCTTACAGTCTAGATATTACATGTGAAAGGATCTTAGGTTTACAGCCTTAGAAATTATACGTGAAAGTGTCTTGGGTTTACAATTTTAGAAATTACATGTGAAAGAATCTTGGTCAATGGAGGAGTGGGGTGGGGGTTTGATCTTGTTTAAGTAAAAACAATCTCTTCCAGAGAGATTTCCCCACACCATGCCTGCTCTCTATAGGAAGGTGATTTAGGAGGTGCCAGTCGGCCATCCTTTTCTTCTATTGAAATGCAGTGTGGAAGTCAAGAGGGAGGTGATCCTAGATGCCTAGGTCTCCTACCTCAATAGCTTGCTGCAGCCTTGAGCTCCTGGACTGAAGGATTTCTTCTGCCTGAGGCTCTTGAATGCTTGGGACTACAAGGCATGCATCACCATGCCTGGCTTAACATTTTATTTTATCAGCTAGCAGAGTGAAGCACTTGTACTACAAAAATAAAATATGTAAAAATTACAACTACTTGGCCTGGAGTGGTGGCTCATGCCTGGAATCCCAGCACTTTGGGAGGCTGAGGCAGGTGCATCACCAGGTCAGGAGATTGAGACCATCCTGACCAACCTGGTGAAACCCCATCTCTACTAAAAATACAAAAATTAGCTGGGTGTGGTGGTGCCTGGCTGTAGTCCCAGGTATTTGGGAGGCTGAGGCAGGAGAATTGCTTTAACATTGGTGGCAGAGATTGCAGTGAGCCGAAATTGCGCCACTGCACTCCAGCTTGGTGACAGAGTGAGACTCCATCTCGAAACAAACAAAAAAATGTTACAATGACTTTGCCAATCTAACATATGACCTCAAATGGTAGTGGTTAAATTAGGAGCCAGTCAGGCACTTTCAAAGCATGTTTTTCAAAATGAAATTTTAAAGGCAGTGTTGTTTATTTCTACTACTGCTCACAGGTTTAGTTGTGGTCCTGTTATAGAGTTTGTTAAGAAAACTTCCGTGAGTTGTTTTTAGTGGTCTTTTGAAAGCCAAATGCTGCAATCCTATAATCATTGCAATTGGAAACAAAAGATACATTTCTAGGCTTTATTTTATTATAGATTAAAATCTCAATGATGGTTGAATTATTTTTCCCTATTGATCTTTCTCAAATATATTTAAAACACAGATAATTGTGTTCAATCAGTTGTATTTCATGCTGAATCATTTGACCTTGTGAGGAAAGCAGATATTTGAATTTTTACCCCACCTTGACCAGAGGGATCACTAAAAACCTGCAATTAAGAATTTCTTCATGTGCACACTTTTTTTTCTTGTGTGCATTGCCCTTCATTCACATGTCTGTGCATTCACACATTCGTGATTGCATCTTTTTGTATTACTTTGGAATCATTTATTAATTCCACAGTCAAGTTAGTAAAATGTCATTAGGAATTAAAGATAAATTTTACATGAATTTTCTCAAAATTCATTACTTGATCCCTTTATTCATTCTAAACCCATATCAAATGCTATTCTTTAAACCTCATCTTTTATTAAAGCTGATTTCATTTATTAATTCAATCAAATGCCATAGAATTTTATAGAAGGAGACATCAAAGAAGGCAGAATGTTTCTATCTGTTCTGGGATTAATGGAGGTAGAAAGAGGGATGAGAGGCCTCACAGGTTGATCAGATATAAGGACACCTGCGTCCCTGGCCAGAAGCCAACTTCTAGGATTCAGGGTTCAGGAGTAAAGTGTCCCAATATTTAGAAGGTTTTGTGCTCTCTCTTGAATTCAGTGCTTATTTGGCCAGGACTAAGACCCTCACACACTTTGGTTTGAGGATCCAACCTTAACATGTGGCTGTCTCTGGGTCATTTCATGATAAGAAAGCCCAGCAGGTGTAGGCAAAGGTCTAGAGGACACCAGCCACCCTTCCATGGAACTCTGTTTAAGGCATTTCCCTGTGCTCTATTACTTATGTTGGCCACATCCTCAGAAATTTAGAGAAATGGCCATGTTGTTGTTGTACCAGAGCAAGCATAGAAAGTCAACACCAAGACAAATAATGCCAAATTGCAGGGTCTTTATGGCTGGTGGCCATAGAGGACTCAAGTTTCTCCAACTGGTGGCCCTGAAAGGAGGATAACAAGACCTTTCATGCCCGTAAACCACCTCCTGGGCAGGGGTGGGGGTGAGGGGCTTTGGACATTCTGAGGGCCAGTGGACTTTGGACATTCTGTAAACCACCTCCTTCCTGGGTGGGGTGAGGGTGAGGGGCTTCAGACATTCCGAGGGCCAGGGGACTTTGGACATTCCAATTGTTACTTAAGTGGTTCACAGAAGTCAAGATAAG
>PVKP010056917.1:0-10395 GCA_004027715.1 Plecturocebus donacophilus
TCACATTCAGGTACACCTATCAAACGTAGATTAGGTCTTTTCACATAGTCCCATATTTCTTGGAGACTTTGTTCATTCCTTTTTACCCTTTTTTCTGTCATCTTGCCTTCTCGTTTTATTTCATTGAGTTGATCTTCGACCTCTGATATCCTTTCTTCTGCTTGGTCAATTTGGCTGTTGAAACTTGTGCATGCTTCACGAAGTTCTTGTGTTGTGTTTTTCAGCTCCATCAATTCACTTATGTTCTTCTCTAAGTTGTCCATTCTCGTTAACATTTCATTAAATCTTCTCTCAAGGTTCTTAGTTTCTTTGCATTGGGTTAGAACATGTTCTTTTAGCTCACAGAAGTTTCTTATTATCCACCTTCTGAAGCCTGATTCTGTGAGTTCATCACACTCATCCTCCGTCAGGCCTTGTTCTCTTGCTGATGAGGAGCTGCGATCCCCTGTAGGAGGAGAGGCATTCTGATTTTGGGTGTTCTCAGCCTTTTTGCACTGGTTTATTCCCATTTTTGTGGATTTATCCACCTGTTGTCTTTGTAATTGCCGACTTTCAGATTGGGTCTCTGAGTGGACGTCCGGCTTGTTGGTGATGAAGTTTTTTCTGTTTCTTAGTTTTCCTTCGGCAGACGCCCCTTCCCCACAGAGCTGGGCCTTCCCAGGTTCAACTGTGCTTGCTCTCAGTCCTCAGCACTTCCAATTGCCCTTCTCCTTGTGGGGATGGGACCAGCGGAGCCTGACTAAAAGGGCACCCAGTCCTGTATACTCCGCACTGAGAAGCGCTGAGCTGGAGCGCTGGCAAAACAGCCACACCAGCCAAAAGAGTCGCACTGGTGACCCGTGTGGCTCCTTCACCGGGGATCCCCCAGTTTGTGGACATCAAAAATTCGTCTGAAATTGCGGCGTTCACTCACTCTCTGCACTTTCACTGGGAGCTACAATCCTGAGCTGCTGCTATGTGGCCATCTTGGATCTCTCTCCACCCAGTGACGAAGATTTTTCTGTTTCTTAGTTTTCCTTTGTCAGATGCCCGTTCCCCACAGAGCCGGACCTTCCTGGGTTCACTGTGCTTGCTGTGAAACTCTCAGTCCTCAGTGCTTCCAATTGCTGTTCTCCTTGTGGGGATGGGACCAGCCGAGCCCGTCTGTCCGTATACTCCGCACCAGGAAGCGCCGTGCTGGGGCACTGGCAAAACAGCCACGCCGGCCGAAAGAGTCGTGCTGGCGACCCGTGTGGCTCCTCCGCCAGGAATTTCCCGGTCTGTGGGCAACAAAAATTCATCGGAAAGTGCGGCATCCACTCGTTCTCTGTGCTTTCACTGGGAGCTATATTCCTGAGCTGTTGGTAATTGGCCATCTTCTGCAGCACTGTTTATAATAGCAAAGAGCTGGAACCAACCTAAATACCCATCGATGACAGACTGGACAGGGAAAATGTGGCACGTATACACCATGGAATACTATGCAGCCATAAAAAATGATGAGTTCGTGTCCTTTGTAGGGACGTGGATGAACCTAGAAACCATCATTCTCAGCAAACTGACACAAGAACAGAAAATCAAACACTGCATGTTCTCACTCATAGGCGGGTGTTGAACAATGAGAACACATGGACACAGGGAGGGGAGAATCACACACTGGGGTCTGTTGGGGGGAAATAGGGGAGGGACAGTGTCGGGTGGGGAGTTGGGGAGAGATAGCATGGGGAGAAATGCCAGATATAGGTGACGGGGAGGAAGGCAGCAAATCACACTGCCATGTGTGTACCTATGCAACAACATTGCATGTTCTTCACATGTACCCCAAAACCTAAAATGTAATAAAAAAATAAAAAAATAAAAATAAAAATCAGGTTTTAGTTTTTTTTGCTATTAAATATGACTTTAAAAAATGTTAGGTATTATCTCTTATCTGATATATAGTTTGTAACATTTTCCCCCAGTTTATGGGTTGCTTTTTAATTTTGCTGATTGCTTCTTTTGCTGTGCAGAAACTTTTTATTTAGATGTAGTTCCATTTATTTATTTTTGCTTTTGTATTTTGAGCTTTTGGTGTGATATCCAAAAATTCATTGCAAAGGCCCGCTTTTCCCTTATGTTTTCTTACAGGAGTTTCAGGTCTTACATTTAGGTCTTTAATCCATTTTGTGTTGATTTTTGTATATGATGTAAGATAAAGGTCCAAATTCATTTTTTGCATGATAAAATCTAGTTTTTCCAGCACTATTTATTAAAGAGACTATCCTTTCCTCATTGCATCTTTTGGTGCCCTTGTAAAAAATTAGATAACCATAGAGCCAATGATGAGGCAGCTAGTGAGCATTTCAGCTTCACAGAATCTAAACTTGATTTTTGAATTTAAGTGAAGCAATAATATTATTTGAGAGACCTCTAAAAGGTATTAACACAATGAAAATACCTATGTGTACATCCTTATGTACATGTATAATCATCTTCATATAAAGTCCCAGAAGAGAAGTTCTTGGGTCAAATGATGGCTGATTAGAAGCGCTTTCAGCATGCCTCACCTACCTTGAAGAACCAAAACAACAATGACACTTTAAATATATTATCCAAGAAGGAACATGGGAGTTCAAAAGAAGAAGTAAAACAGGCAGCCTGCATGGCTGGGAATGGTAAAAAACTGGAAGTGAATCCCCAGTATAAGAAAGGGTATGTGAATGTCTTTCTGTGGGTCCATTTTTCCCACTGATGAAATTATACAATCTAGGATGTGAGCAAACACCTAGGCCCTCCCAATCCTTGAATCTAACTTAGGGAGTAGCTGGGATATTGTGAGAAGGAACTACTCCAGGGAGTGTCTCACTCTCTTCCTCAGACTTATGCAGCTACAGCAAGGCACCATTTTTTATCCTAGCTCTTATAAAACTGTGCATGATCCTGGGAACCAACAACAGCAGTCTTAGGCATTAGGGAGACTTGGGTTGTGGCTTGCAGAACCAGGGCTTGAGTGGGAAAGTGCTGTCACAACCAGAACTGAGAAGCAAACATGGCAAGAACTCCAGCTGCTGGTTCTGGAACTAGGCAACTATCCCAGACATGAGCAGGATAATAATTGCTCTAGATACTTGGTACTGAGCTTGACAGTAGCTCCTGTGGCTTGGGGCTGAATTACAGACTGGGTGAGAACTGCTGGGACTGACTAAACACCTTTTGGGACTGGGGCATGAGATGGGCACAGCCCCCAACTCACTGGTCAAAGCAGTAACTACAAAGACCAGCACCAGTCCCCACCCCAGTGGCAGAACATCAACATAGCAGTGGTCACCTTTCACCCAAGCATTTCTCCAGAGGACTGAGGACCATTCCACTCCCCAGTCACAGCTGGTGCATGCACACCCTGTTGGGGAACCTGAGAGAAAGATTGCCTGGTTTGGGTCCACCCAGCTTTAATAACCCCTGAGACTGTAGGGTTCAGGCTTCTGGATGTTCCACAGCTCAATCCACCACCTGGGACACCTGAGTACTTCTTCCAGGGCACAAAGGTTGGCATACTGCTACCAGCTTGGCCAGCTCCAACCTGCAAGTATCATCTATTGGCCTGGAGGCTGGCTTGAGTGGTCTATTTCAACCACTTCCAACACAAAAGTACAGTGTGTGGAAACTAGAAAGGCATCGTATTGCCACTGCCACCACCATCATCCACTACTCCCAAGCAACCCAGGAGCAAAATAATCCACCCACCTACCCAGTACAGTGCTATTACAGTCAGCATGCTGGAACATCATTCAGAGGATACAGAACTGATTTTCCTGGATCCACCAACACAGATTTCAGCATATGCTTCCCCAGATCACAAGGACAGGCATGCTTAATTCACCATCACTTAATCTGAAGATGAATGCATCTGGCACTGAAACTGGAGCATAAGTTCACCAGTGCCCCCATAAATAACTGTAACGTAAAACACTGAGGATAGCCAAATAAATCATACAGCATTTTCACTATTGCATACACCCAGCAGTAAAGCCAGAAGGCTACATCCAACCAACAGAGTTATCACATCTTTAAGAAAAAAGTTCTCCCCTAACTAAATGAAATTCAAAAATAAAAAGAACTGTTACATTAGATATGCAGAAAACAACCTAAAGACACAGGATACATGAAGAAGCTAGGTAACCCTCACACCCTCAAAACACACCCTCAAAAAACCACAATAATTCTCCAGAAATAAATGCTAAACACAATAAATCCTCAATAATTCTCCAGCAATAAATGCTAAACACAATAAATCCTCCAAGTTCTAGATAAAATTCAAAATATTGATTTTAAAGAAGCTCAATGAAATTCAAGAGAAATCTGAAAATCAATACAAACAAATCAGATAATCATTTTAAGATATGAACAAGAAATTTACCAAGGAGATAGATATCTGAAAAAAAAAACTGTCATCCTAGAAACAAAAATTTTATCGCAAGAGTTACAAAATACATTTGAAATCTTCAATAGACTAGATTAAGCAGAATGAAGAATCTGAACTTGAAGATAGGTTTTAAAATATAATCCAGTCAAAAATAAAAATAAAAAAGAATAAACAAAGCCTTCAATACTTTTGAGACTACCTAAAATGACTGAAATTATAAATTATTGGTATTCCTGAGGAAAAAAGGTTATGAAACCTGTTAATGAAATAATGTATAACAACCTCCCAAGTCTATCAAGAAATTTAGACATATGGATAAAAGAGGCTCAGTGATCCTCAGAAAAATACAATGCAAAAATGAGTTTGCCATGGCATATTATTATTAGACTGTCTAAAATCAAAGTGAATGAACAAATTCTAAAATTGGCAAGAGGAAAACATCTAGTCATCTACAAAGGAAACTACTTCAGAATAACAGCAGGCTTCTCAGCAGAAACTTTGCAAGTAAGAAGGTAGTGAAATGATATATTCAAAGTGTTGAAAGAAAAAAAGCAAATTACAAGCCAATAATTTTATATACCCAAGAATTAAGCTTCAGGAGAAATAGTCTTTCCCAGACAAGCAAATGCTGATAGAATTTGCCACCACCAGATTGGAAATATAAGAAATGATCAAAAATGTTCTAAATTTGGAAGCAAAAGAATGGTATTCACCATCATGAAAACACAAAAACATATAACTCATTGTTAATGCAATAATACAAAGGAGGAAGAGAAAGGAATCAAATGACACCACTACAGAATTCCACCAAACCAAAAATGAACAGTGAAAAAAAAATAAAGAGAATGTATAAAACAGCTAGACAACAATTAACAATATGACAGGAACAAAACTTCACCTATCAATACTAACCTTGAACATAGAATAATTAAACACTGCATTTAAAGGTATACATTGATAAGACAAGTTTAAAAAAAACATGATTCAACCATAAACTGTCTAAAAGAAACTCACCTTAACTGTAAAGACATGTACAGATTGAAAGCAAAGCATTGGAAAAAGATATTTCACACAAATGGAAATAAAGAACAAGCAGAATTAGCTATAATTAGGTAAAACAGGCTTTAAATTAAAAACAATAAAAATGATAAAAGTCATTATATAATGATAAAGGTATCAACTCAGCAAGAGAAAAAACAATTCTAAATAAGGAACTAGAAAAGCAAGATCAAATAAAATTCACAATTAGCAGAAATAAGGAAATAACAATGATTATAGCAGAACTAAATGAAATAGAGACCAAAAACAATATAAAGAATACATGAAACAAAAATATCAACTCAGCAAGAGAAAATAACAATTCTAAATAAAGAACTAGAAAAGCCAGATCAAATGAAATTCACAATTAGCAGAAATAAAGAAATAACAATGATTACAGCATAACTAAATAGAATACCAAAACAATATAAAAGATAAATGAAACAAAAATTTAGTTTAAAAAAATAAAAAAATTCATAAACCATTAGTGAGACTAACCAAGAAGAGAGAAGATCCAAAAAATGATAATCAGAAATGAAAAAGATATTTTAAGTGATACCACAGAAATACAAATATGTACATGTATTTAACTTACTGTTACCAAGCTGTATCACCAGCAAGCTGTGCTATCTTGGGACAATCCCTTAGCTTCTCTGGCCTCAGGATCTCCACCTGGAAATTTAGAGTTTATACTAAAAGTTAGTAAAGAAAATCTACAGTCACAAGACCATCATCATAGACCACGGGGAAGTAGGGAATGGATCCAGTGGGGACATGGCAAAGTGGGACATGAAATCTGTGAGGACAAAAACTCCATGACAACCATGACACCAGAGAGTAAGTACCTGGAATGTTTTCTCCCTTGAATTGGCTTTTTCTCCTTTATTCTCTGCTCTCAACAGCACATTTAAGATCTTTTGCTGTGAGTGAACAGCCAGTTTTGTGGCCAAAATCACCCATCTTAGAATGCAATGGCGCCCACCTAAAAAAATTCCTTTGTATAAGAAATAATTAATTTTAGCCTTTAGCAAGAACTGTGTCTTTTTGAGGGATCTGCATCAAGGTCACAGGGCAAGACTTAGAGGGAATGTTTGATTCTCTGATATCTCATTATCTCTGTAATTCTTTCAGTAAGCAAGGTCTATGGTCCTCAGTCTCTCCCATTATTCAACTATTCTGTTTTTTGCTTCCATTTCCTCCACCTAGGACTATCTTTGAGTTCTCTTTCTCCTTACAGAAATTTTCTGACTTTAACAAAAATAATAATCTCAACATAAAATTTCAAGTTATTACTCTGGGATGAGAAATAGGTGTTGAATTCCAGTTCTGCAATTTCTTAAGGATATGACCTTGGCCTGTATTACTTTCTGTGTGTTTTTTTTTTAACCTGTAAAATGAGGATAATAGGATCATTGACAGTCAAATAAGAAAGATCATAAAAAATAATTGAGAGCTGAATAAAAATAATAATTTACTATCAGGAAAATTTTTTAAGGTGAAAACATGTTTTTTTCTTATTTTTCCCAATTTTCTCTATTTCAAAGACCCTTTTAATTTTTGCTCATATAAATTCTGTTTTTGAAATAAAAATTTATTTAATCTTTATTTAAATACACAGCTTTGATTCATAATTTCTTAGTAGGAGCCAAACTGCATAGCTGCGAAATAATATGAGAAAGTACTCATGTACAATTCCATTCGACTCTTTGAAATACTTCAAGCAGCTCTCCATTGTTGTTTTTGGACATGCTGGTGGTCTGGAGACACTAGCCTATGTATTGTAGAAATCAGAAATACCCATTCTAAACACAGGTAGTATTGGTCTAAGTATTTCTTTTAACCATCTTTTATTTACAGTGTTGTCAATTCAACAACATTCCTGGCTTTATCCAATTCTATATTCCACACAATGCCACATACTGACCATTTTCTTATTAGATCGGAATTGGAAAGGATTTTGATTACCTATATACATCTAGCAAAATCCCCAACCAATCTTTACATTAGTCACTTTTTCTTCTGTAAATTTTCTAGGGAGATGGTGAACACATGCAAGAAATGTAATGAAAGAGAATGAGCACATTCATCATTTTTCTTTAGTTTATCGAAGTTTAAAAAGATACATTTTCAGGACAAATTTTATAATAAACAAAAATAAAAACAATCTATAAGTCCTTGCTATTTTCTGGAAATGATGGATTAAATAGAATATATTTAATTAAGGCCTGTATCACTGGAATGTAATAAAAATGTGAAAAATTATAGGGCAACAAGTTGATCAACAGTTTGACTTTTTCATTGAACTGACCAATTATATTTATATCTGGGGAATGTTGTCAATGACAGCTTATATTTTCAAAGTATTTTTATTAACTATAACTCATCTTGGATAAACTATCTGAGAAATTATATTGGTAACACTTTATTCTAATAGTAAACAGAAAGATTTCCAAGTTCATAAAACCACAATGAAAATAAAATAAACATAAGATATTCTTAGATATACATCTAAATTTGGATGAAAGAAACATTTATGAATGTGTTAATATCAGTTTCCATGATGCTTAGCATTAAGTAGTAAAATGTCTCCACTAGCCCATGTGCTGTATGTAGATAGTGTTGTCAGCTTGAGGGTACTTGGTGGTGGTGCAGCATAAAAAGAAGCATCAGGAATTTATAATCCAGCTGGGTGTGAGATAACACAATAATATAAGATAGAAACAAACACAATCATCATTATTATTATTTTTAATTGCATTTTAGGCTTTGGGATACATGTGAAGAACATGCAATATTGTTGCATAGGTACACACATGGCAGTGTGATTTGCTGCCTTCCTCCCCATCACCTATACACAATCATTATTAATCATATTCTTGAGTCGAGGTTTGGAGACAGTCTAATTTAGGAAGTAATTTAATTAAGAACTTCTTGACACTTTGGTATTAATTTCTCCCTTTTTCTATTTTGCAGAGAGAAGTGGGGATGGGAATGATCATTGCTAACATGTATTGAACCCTCACTCTTTTAAGCCCTTCATGTCATTCAGTACTTGCAACAACCCTACGAAAGAGGTAGTAACTATTAACAGATTCCCTTGTAAATGAGACAACCGAGAGAGGTTAATAACTTGCTAAACATCACAGAACTAGCAAGTAAAATTCAGGAAAGTCTCTTGCTTATTCTCTCCACCCCCTACTAAATATTAAGAATTTTTGTAACTTAATAATTATAAATATAGGAATTGTAGAAAATTGAGAAAATGCAGATAGAGAATAAAAATACCACCCATTACTTTTTTTTTAAATTTTATTTTTTATTGCATTTTAGGTTTTGGGGTACATGTGAAGAACATACAATATTGTTGCATAGGTACACACGTGGCAGTGTGATTTGTTGCCTTCCTCCCCTTCACCTATATCTGGCATTTCTCCCCATGCTATCTCCCCGCAACTCCCCACCCCCCACTGTCCCTCCCCTATTTCCCCTCAACAGACCCCAGCATATAGTGCTCCCCTCCCTGTGTCCATGTGTTCTCATTGTTCAACACCCGCCTATGAGTGAGAACATGCGGTGTTTGATTTTGTGTTCTTGTGTCAGTTTGCTGAGAATTACGGTTTCCAGGTTCATCCATGTCCCTACGAAGGGCACAAACTCATCATTTTTGATGGCTGCATAATATTCCATGGTGTATATGTGCCACATTTTCCCTGTCTAGTCTATCATTGATGGGCATTTGGGTTGGTTCCACGTCTTTGCTATTGTAAACTGTGCTGCAATGAACATTCGTGTGCATGTGTCCTTATAGTAGAACGATTTATAATCCTTTGGATATATGCCCAGTAATGGGATTGCTGGGTCGAATGGAATGTCTATTTCCAGGTCCTTGAGGAATCACCACACTGTCTTCCACAATGGTTGAACTAGTTTACACTCCCACCAACAGTGTAAAATTGTTCCTATTTCTCCACATCCTCTCCAGCATCTGTTGTCTCTAGATTTTTTAATGAATGCCATTCTAACTAGCGTGAGATGGTATCTCAATGTAGTTTTGATTCGCATTTCTCTAATGACCAGTGATGATGAGCATTTTTTCATATGTTTATTGGCCTCATGTATGTCTTCTTTTGTAAAGTGTCTGTTCATATCCCATTTGCCCACTTTTGAATGGGCTTGTTTGTTTTTTTCTCGTAGATCTGTTTTAGTTCTTTGTAAATTCTGTATATCAGTGCTTTGTCAGATGGGTAGACAGCAAAAATTTTTTCCCATTCTACTGGTTGTTGATTCACTCTAATGACTGTTTCTTTTGCTGTGCAAAAGCTGTGGAGTTTTATTAGGTCCCATTTGTCTATTTTGGCTTTTGTTGCCAATGCTTTTGGCGTTTTGGTCATGAAGTCCTTGCCTATGCCTATGTCCTGAATGGTTTTGCCTAGATTTTCTTCTAGGGTTTTTATGGTGTTAGGTCTTATGGGACTATGTGAAAAGACCTAATCTACGTTTGATAGGAGTACCCGAATGTGACGAAGAGAATGAATCCAAGCTGGAAAATACTCTTCAGGATATCATCCAGGAAAACAACTCCAACCTTGCAAGGCAGGCCAATATTCAAGTTCAGGAAATACAAAGAACACCACAAAGATATTCCTCAAGAAGAGCAACCCCAAGGCACATAATCGTCAGATTCACCAGGGTTGAAATGAAGGAGAAAATGCTAAGGGCAGCCAGAGAGAAGGGTTGGGTTGCCCACAAAGGGAAGCCCATCAGACTCACAGCAGATCTCTCAGCAGAAACCCTACAAGCCAGAAGAGAGTGGGGGCCAATATTCAACATCCTTAAAGAAAAGAACTTTCAACCCAGAATTTTATATCCAGCCAAACTGAGCTTCATAAGTGAAGGAAAAATAAAATCCTTTGTGAACCAGCAAGTACTCAGAGATTTCATCACTACCAGGCCTGCTTTACAAGAGCTCCTGAAAG
>PVKP010056918.1:0-10380 GCA_004027715.1 Plecturocebus donacophilus
CATCACTATTCATCAGAGAAATGCAAATCAAAACCACAACGAGATAACATCTCACACCAGTCAGAATTCTGATAACTGAAAAGTCAAAAAATAACAGATGCTGTCAAGGCTTCAGAGAAAAGGGAATGCTTATACACTGTTGGTAGGAATGCAAACTGGTTCAGTCACTGTATAAAGCAATTGGGAGATTTCTCAAAGAAGTGAAAAAGAACCACTATTCAACCCAGCAATCCCACTACTGGGTATATACTCAAAGAAAAATAATTCAGCCTTTCAAATACGTACAAACTGATGCTATGTCCAACTTTATGATGTCACTAAGCCAATGATTATCTTCATGGGTCTGGTCACAACGACCCTCTTGGTGGAAATAATTACTGGTAATTCTAGCTATTACTATAGGAACAGGAATACTCCTTGGTTGTAGATTACACTGCACTATGTATGTGGAATTGCAAGATCGCCTCTCTGAAGCTCCTGACACCCTGTTCAATGATGTTACGACAAAATTGCCCAAGTCCTGGGACATGTGAATATTTTCAACTGCAGGTAAATAAGTTCCATTTCTCAGCCCACTAGGAATGCCCCTTGCCATCAGGAAGTAGTTAGACTGAGTCAACATCCCAACTCAAGACTGAGGAATGGAACAATGTCAGTGGGGATACTGTAACACAGCATATCATCAGGTATGTATTGTATTTATTTTTCTTTCTCTTTGTCCTTAACTTTCTCCAAGCAGGATTGCTTGCACGTAGTCATTTTGGTAGAGGGTAGTCACTAACAAGTGATTAACTTCATATCCTAATCCTCAGAAGCTGCCTACAAGATTAATGTACTTTTTTTTTTTCTTTAAAGAAAACTGATCCTTAGGTTATGCTGACATCCTTGATGGCATCCACAAGTTTGACTGGCCGAGGGACACAAACACCTTTGATCGTCAAGGAAAGCCCCCAATTACGTGAAAAGGAAGGTCAGATTTGAGACTTTGACTCTCCCACCTTCATACTTTGGCCAAATTGAATAAGCCTTCCTCAGCATTAATGTCATTGTTTGGCTTACTGTGCATCGGGTATGTGAACCTAACTTTTGGGGTTCTTACTACAACCTGACTGAGCTAATCAGTTACAGACAAGAACAGCTGAGCTACAGTATCTCCTTAAGATCAGGGTCCAGATGTTGTTCATAGATGAGAAAAGACAAAATAACGTGCAATATCAGACATTCAACAACACAAATCCTCAAAATCAGGTATTTTAAAAAATGAAGCCAGTGGTCAGGCATGGTGCTCGTGTCTATAATCCCAGCACTTGGGAGGCCAAGGCAGGAGGATCACTTGAGCTCAGGAGTTCAAGACCAGCCTGGGCAACAAAGTGAGACCTTATCTCTACCAAAAATTTAAAAATAAATAAATAAAAATAAAAATGAACTGAAATGAAGCCAAGTTGCTCAAGGAGTCATCAAGTTATTTACTAAGGCTTACTATGTGTTATGATAAAGAAACACTTCTTTGAGCCAGCAAAGGCTTCTGGCTTCCTCTGCAAGTAAAAATAATTACCCTCCCAAATGATCTGTCTGTGTGTTCCACAGGTATAGCAGCAGAAGAGACAACTCAGAAAAAGCAAAGGTAGGCCACGCACAGTGGCTCATGCCTGTAATCCCAACACTTTGGGAGGCTGAGGTGAGTGGATTTGCTTGAGCTAAGGGCAACATGGCAAAACCCGGTCTATACAAAAAATTAGCCAGGCATGGTAGTCCATCCACACCTGTATCCCCAGCTACTTAGGGAGGCTGAGGTGGGAGGATCGCTTGAGCCCAGGAGACGGAGCTTGCAGTGAGCTTAGATGGCACCACTGCACTCCAGCTTGGGTGACAGAGCAAGACCCTGTCTTGGGGCAGGGGGTGGCGGGGGTGGGGGAAGAGGGTAAACCACAACTCCACTGTAAGAGGCAACTGGAGAAAGATCCCAGGAGGTTATATTCAACAGTGGAGCAATAATAACACAGTACTCTTGCCAGAAATCCTCAGGCTTTAAATTGACATAATTCCACTCTGCTCATCAAGTAACCTTTACAAGCTATAAAAGTTTTCAAGGTTTCCGGATAGTTCTACACAGCTGATGACAATGACACTGCCAGATAAATTACTCACTATAACTTAATAAATCAGCAATCTGGTTTATCAGTCAGTCTCTCTTGCTCAATTGGCAATACACTCCAGCCTGGGTGACACAGCGAGATTCCATCTCAAAACAAAACAAAACAAAGAAAACATGCTATTAATTACAGATAGTGACCTGGTTCTAAAGGAATTATCTCCTAGGTAGATTTTAATAGAAATTTTGAACAGTTATAGAAAATAAAGCTATCACTTGGTTCAATAACAGAACATAATAAAAACAATAAAAATTTCTGTATAAATTTTTAAATAAACACACACATATCACAATTCTAGTAAGAAAGAAATACATAGAAAAACAATATAGAATTGTAAAAAATAATTTGCAAGGGAAATTCTTAATGCTTCAGTTCTAAAATATGGTCTTCATTTAGAAATATATAAGACTGAAATCACAGATTTTTTTCCTGCAACACTGTAATTACTGCAAATTTATCAGCAAAGAGGTAAACAGCAATATAATTTTTCCTTAAGCTTGAACACATAAGGGAACAATAAAGAAACCTCATTAGACCTGATCTAATTAAAAGTCCCACCAGTAATTTTCAGGCCAGCTCTGATCTCCAGGTAGAATTCTAGGAAAGGTTTGTATCACTGGGCCCATTCCCAATAGGCTGGATAGGATAGTCCGGAGTAATTGTCAGGATACCATCTTCTTCTCTCCTGGGCCGCTCGACTGGCATTTGGCTTCACATTCCAAGTGTACTTCCTGTGTGAATAATCTTCTCCAGGGGGACCAGGAGGAGGGATATGGCCTCTCTGGTAAACATTTGGATTCTGTGAAAACGTTCTTAAAGCAAAACAAAAAGTAAGAAGCCATTACTAGGATAAAGAAAATAATTTTTATTTTAAATTTGTATTTTTATAAATTCATAAATTTACAAAATAATATATATTCTACTGTTTCCTACCTACGTGACCTTAGCAGATAAACTACTCAACTTTTATTTCCCTAAGTTCTTTACAGGGAAAAGAACTTAGGGAAATAAAAGTTGAGTAGTTGAAGAACGTAGGGAAAAGAACTAAGGGAAATAAAAGTTGAGTAGTTTATCTGCTAAGGTCACACACGGGGCTAATAACACTTTCCACCTTCTTGAGTTGTTATGAAGCTAAATTAAGAAAATACACTTCAATTACCCACAATGCCCTGGCACAGAGTGGATTCCCAGAAGCCTTTCCACCTTTCCCTACAGAGATAAATGCGTGAAATCCATGCCCATACTTTTCTAATTAAATACTTTCTCTCCCCTCAAGTCTGGTAGGGTTGACATAAGACACAAGAAGCTATTTAGTACTGAAAACACACAGCTACTTCCACTTTATAAACAAATATACATAAGTTATAAAGGGTAGAACAACTTTAACCATGGTACATGCAACAAATTTGAAAAAATAGGATTCAAATTTACCTGTTTATACAAAAGAAAACTTGGAAATCTGAGAAAAGAAAAAATAACCCCCTGCTGCAGAGCCTTCAATCCCACTTACTATAATTCAGTTAGTTAGTATTTCCTTTTGTTCTTTTCCCCAGCATCTTTTTCTGACTGTTGAATCACAGCCTATTATTTTCACTTATCATAAATAAGCTACCACTTTCAATGGCTTTATAAAATGCTATAGTATGGATATAATAATTATTTAGCTACATTCTCCACTGTTGGAAATGCAGCAGCTACGAATTTTTCCGTGACCACAAATGATGCTGGGATTAACATTGCAAATCATATACTACCGGATCCTGAGCTAGCCCAGGGTCTGATACATGGTAGGGAGTTTGAGAAATGTGCCGAATGACTAAGTAAATATAGCTTTTTCTGCATTTTGAAGTATTTCCTTAGTCTCAAAACAAAATTACTAGGTAAAGCATTTTTATGGCTCTTGAAAGGTGCTTCAAAAGGCTTAAACCAATTTTCAATGCCACTAGCAACATGTTTTTAAAATGTTTATTTACACCTTTTAAAAAGGTCAAGTTTTAGGCCAGGCCCCATGGCTCATGCCTGTAAGACCAGCAGTTTGGGAGGCTAAGGCAGGCGTATCACCTGAGGTCAGGAGTTTGAGACCAGCCTGGCCGACATGGTGAAACCCCGTCTGTACTAAAAATAAAAAAATAAAAAATTAGCTGGACCTGGTGGTGCGAGCCTATAATCCCAACTACTTAGGAGACTAAGGCTGAAGAATCTCTTGAACCTGAGAGGCGGAGGTTGCAATGAGCCAAGAATGCGATTTTGTACTCACTCCAGCCTCGGCGGCTGAGCAAGACTCTGTCTCAAAAAAACAAAAACAAAAAACCTTAAAAAAAAAAGTAAAAAGTAAATTTTTTAAAGTGCTTTTTCTTTTTTAATAAAAACAGGGTTCCAGGCCAAGAATGGCAGCTCATGCCTGTAATCCCAGCACTTTGAGAGGCTGAGGTGGACAGATCACCTTGGTCAGAGGAGTTTGAAACCACCCTGACCAACAGGAAGAAACCCCATCTCAACTAAAAATACAAAACTAGCTGGGTGTAGTGGGTGGTGCATGCCTGTAATCACAGCTTTTTAGGAGGCTGAGGCAGGAGAATCACTTGAACCCGGGAGGCGGAGGTTGCGGTGAGCCTAGACTGCATTATTGCACTCCAGATTGGGCATCAAGAGTGAAACTCCAACTCAAAAAAGAAAACAAACAAACAAACAAACAGTGTTCCAACATGTTGCCCAGGCTGGTCTCCAACTGGTGGGCTCAAGCAATCCTCCCACCTCG
Source organism: Plecturocebus donacophilus (assembly GCA_004027715.1). Classification (NCBI taxonomy): domain Eukaryota; kingdom Metazoa; phylum Chordata; class Mammalia; order Primates; family Pitheciidae; genus Plecturocebus; species Plecturocebus donacophilus. The sequence goes on from PVKP010056918.1 coordinate 4,912, forward strand.
GCCTCCTTAAGTGCTGAGCCAACACCCACGGCCTAAAAATGCCAACGTAGTTTTGAAAGTGTTTACAATATGCTCAATCGTTTAAATTCATGTTAACTGTCAACAATAACCACTATGGAGTATATGTTACTAAAGTCTCCATCTGACTGATGGAAAAATGGAAATGTAGACAGGCTAAATACCTTATCCAAGATCACAAAGCAGGTAACAGAGCCAAGATGCAAAACCAGGTCCAGCCTGACAACCACTATATTAGAGTGCTATAACTGTTTATATAGTGATAACCACTATATTAGAGTGCTATAACTATATTAGAGTGCTATAAACTGTTGCTAAACTGGCCAGGGGCAGTGGCTCATGCTTGTAATCCCAGCACTTTGGGAGGCCGAGGCAGGTAGATCACCTGAGGTCAAGAGTTCCAGACCAGCCTAGCCAACATCGTGAAACCCTCATCTCTACTAAAATACAAAAATTAGCCAGTGTGATGGCATGTGCCTGTAATCTCAGCTACTCACAAGGCTGAGGCAGGAGAATTGCTTGAACCTGGGAAGTGGCAGCTGCGGTGAGCCAAGATTGCACCACTGTACTCCAGCCTGGGTGACAGAGTGAGACTCTGTCTCCAAAAACAAAATAACAAAAAACAAAAAACAAAACAAAAAAAAAACTATTGCTAAATTAAGAGGTAAGGAATAATACCTTGCTATTTGTGATGGTTAATTTTAGGTGTCAACTTGACTGGATTAAGAGATACCTAGATAGCTGGTGAAGTACTATTTCTGGGAGTGTCTGTCAGGGTGTTTCCAGAGGATACTGGTATGTGAGTGGGTGGACTGAGTGGGAGGATACACCCTCAATATGGGTAGGTACCACCCAATGGGCCGGAGGCCTGAATAGAACAAAAGGCAGAGGAAAGGCAAATTGTGCTCTCTCCTAGAGCTGGAATACCCTACCTTCTCCTACTCTTGGACATCAGAACTCCAGGCTTCCTGGCCTTTGGACTTGGGGACTCATACCAGTGCTCTCCAACCCTTACCAGATTTCCAGGCCTTCAGCCTTGGATTGAAAGTCACTCCACTGAGTTCCCTGGTTCTGATGCTTTCTCACTTGGACTGAACGCTACCAGCTTCCCTGGTTCTCCAGCTTACAGACAGCCTACTGTGAAACTTCTCAGTTTTCCTAAGTGCATAAGCTAACTGCCCTAATAAAAAAGCCCTGCCACCCACCCACCCATCCACCGACTCACCGACCCATCGACCCATCCATCCATCCTACTGGTTCTAACATTCTGGAGAACTCATACCAATGTACCACTTTAACCATACTGAGATTTTCCCCACTTTCCAAGAAAAATAGTTTTATTATCTGTTCAGATCCTTTGCAATTTCTTGCACTCCAGCCAGGGTAACAAGAGCAGAACTCCGTCTCAAAAAAAAAAAAAAAAAAAAGAATTAACTAGGGTTAATTCTGTACATATGATGCATAGAAAGTGAGGACAAGCAAGAGAGGCAAGAAATGGGGCTGGCGAAGGAGATGGGATCGCAGATCATGAACAGACTCGTATTATAGACAAAAAGTTCACTTTTACTCTTAAAAAATTTTTTTTAATTTTGTTTTTTTCTTTGGGGTACTAGAGAAACTTTAGTATTGTATCAATGCTAGATTTTCTAAATTTGATCAAAGACAGTTACTTAAGAGAATGTTTTTATTCTTAGGAAATAAACATTTGAGAATTTCGGAATCTGCAATAACTCTCAATGGTTAATAACTCTCTATGTTCACACACAGAGAGAGACGGTAATAAAGGAAACGTGGCAAAATGTTAACGACTGGTGAATTTGCGATAGGGTATACAAGAGTCCTTTGAATACTCCTTGCAACTCTTCCATAAGCTAGAAAATATTTTAAAGTAAAAAGTAAAAAAAATTAAAACCTCTGATGGCTATGCATCTAACAGTAAAAGCCAAAGTCCTTACAATGGCCTACAAGATTCTATCCAATCTGGCCTCCTGTTAAGTCTCTAACACCATCTCCTACTATACTCCTGCTCATTCACTCCATTCCATCCATCCAGCTTCCTTATTCTTGAACACATGAAGCACATTCTTATCTTAGACCATTTATACTTCCTGTGCCCTTTGCCTGGAATACTTTTCCTACAGATATTAACAGGTCATCCAGAGACGCCTAGCTAACCACCCTGTTAAAAACTGGAACTTCTCTTCCCCAAATACTATACCTTTCTCTGCTTTATTTTTCTTTATAACCCTTAAGTACCTTACAAACTACATATTTTATGTATTTATTTAATCACCTCTCTTCCCCACTAAAATTTAAATTCCACTATAGCAACAATTTTTCTGTCTTGTCCACCACTACCCTTGAAACAATGTCTAGCACACAGTGCACTCTCAGTAAATACGTACTGGATGAATGAATTTCATGTTACTAGCCTGGCTTATTAAGTAAGCATATGTTTCTTTCTGATCTACTCCACTATTTTGTCCAAATATGCTGCTCTCACTCAACCTCTCATTTATAAAAACAATTCAGTTAAGCAAACAACAAAAAGAAGCAACACACCCACATTTTCTCAAATATACTTTCTCAATCTATAAAGGATTATCCTTTGTGAAGAGGCAGAAATAGCTCCGCAGAATGACAGAAGAGAACTGATGGAATGTCGGCTTCCTGTGACCATCACCTCCTATTCACCCCTCTTTTCAGCTTAAATCAGAAGGGACATCAGGAAGCAGTGTTCCCCTCCAAGAGTAAATGCCCAGCAAAAGGCCATGAAGACAGTTAATCAGAAATATTGGCCCTCTCATGTCCATCAATTTGCCATCCACCACCCACCTGCAAAAGATCTGGGTTTTGCTTAAACTGTAATAGTTCTTAACCTTTACAGTCGGCACCACTGAATCTGAACATGAAAAGAAAGGAAGCCTTAGGGAGGCACAAAGCTCTAGTAAGCATTGACTTACACTGTGAGCAGAGCAGGATTTGAAACTCCAAAAGGGCACAAGTAAAAAGCTGAAGCACATTCTCCACACCCAGCAGTTCGAAAACCTCTTTGACAGGAAAGTCAAATAGGGGAAGCTCATTGGTACTTGGTCTCTGGCAGATTATTGGCCCATACACCCCAGAAAACTCCAAGGACCGGCCAGGAGGCGGGAGTGGCACCTCATAGAGTCCGCTGTATATGTAGCTCTCAAGGGGCAGTGGAGGGGGCTCAGGTGAAGTGACTGCCTGGTGGAGTTGCTCCAGCACACTCCGACATGCCTTCATGAACGACATGGGCGTGATGAGGCAGATGCACTTAGAGACAGAGAGAGTGTCCCGGCTAACGTCAGAGGAGTTGAAGCGCTGCAGTTTGGTCACAGGAGTGTCTTCACCATCCTCCATGCCGCTCTGGTCTCTGCCGTCAGCAGGGGGAGCATGTAGGACATCATACTCAGCATCGTGCGTGTGGTGGAGGGTCTGCATTGCACTGCAGATCTGCTTGCTAGTCACCTCTTCATAAAATGTGAGGGCAAACCCAAACGTCCGAGAGCCATCCTCCCTTGTGATAATAAAGGCATGGAATTGGGGCTCCCTGGGATCAGCCTGGGTCTTGAATGCCAGCCCTTTGGGCATACATAGCATTCCTACTGCATCTTGGTCAAAGGGATTCCATTCTACGTTCTCAGGATATCGTGCAAGAACCTTAGACCTGAAAGTTCGTCTCAATGGTGTCTGCTCAAAATTTTCCCCTTCAGTCGTACTCGAAATGAAAGGGCTGGCACCATCCCTGGCTTTAGAAGCCTGTATGTACTGGCATAATGCCGACAGCTCGTGGGGCTCCAGCCGGGTCTCCGTGTCCAGTCCGCAGATGACAAAGTAGTCGGCGAAGCGACTGGGCGCCCAGCCCCCGCCGCCGCCGGGGCCGAGACGCGCCGGGCCGTGCGGAGCGGCAAGAAGCCCCCGCAATCCTGGCGCCCGCCCGCCCTCAGGCCGCCCCTGTCGCCGCCGCCCCCGCTACCGCGGCTCGGGCCGCCGCCGCTGCCGTGACTGGGCGGGGCGGGGGGGCACCAGGCCGCCCCGCGCCGCATCCTGGACGCCTTCCCCTCTGCGCCGCCGCCGCTGCAGCTAGCGGAGAGCGCTGCGGCCGGAGCAGGCCTGAAAAAGGGCGAAAAGCGCGGGGACAGCCCCCACCGCGGCCCCTCTCCCGCCGCGCCTGCGCAGGCGCCGCCCGGGAGGGGGCAGGCTCCTAATTTTATTTTGAGACAGAGTCTCATTCTGTCACCCAGGCTGGAGCGCAGTGGCATGATCTTGGCCCACTGCAACCTCTAGTTTAAGCTATTCTTGTGCCTCAGCATCCCAAGTAGCTAGGATTACAGGGGTCCGACACCCCGCTCAGCTAATTTTTTTTTAGTAGCTAATTTTTTTTTAGTAGAGACAGGGTTTCTCCATATTGGCCAAGCTGGTCTCGAACTCCTGACCTCAAGTGATCAAGCCCACTTCAGCCTCCCAAAGTGTGGGGATTGCAGGCATGAGCTACCATGGCCGGCCCTTTTTTAGTCTTGAAACAATGTTAAGAGCAATGCTCATGAGCAATAATCCAATTCGAAATCGATTTCAATTTTTAGTAATCACCTATTAAAAAGATTTATTGGCCAGGCACAGTCGCTCATACCTGTAGTCCCCGAATTTTGGGAGGCTGAGGCAGGTGAATCGCTTGAGACCAGGAGTTCAAGAACCGCCTAGGCAACATGGTGAAACCCCATTCTCTATAAAAAAAATTAAAATACAAAATTAGCTGGGCATGGTGGTGAGCATCTGTAGTCTCAGCTACCAGGAGCGCTGAGGTGGGAGGATTGAATGAGCCTGAGAAGCTGACTTGCAGTGAGCTATGACTGTGCCACTGCACTCTAGCTTGGGTGACACAGTAAGACCTTGTCTCAAAAAAAAAAAAAAAAAAAGGTCAGGAGTTCAAGATCAGCCTGATGACCAGCCTGAAACCCCGTCTCTACTAAAAATACAAAAAATAAAAATTAGACGGGAGTGGTGGCAGGGGCCTGTAATCCCATCAGCTTGAGGGACTGAGGCAGAAGAATCGTTTGATCCCGGGAGGCACAGGTTGCGGTGAGCCAAGATCGGGCCATTGACCTCAAGCCTCAGGGACAAGAGCAAAACTCCGTCTCAAAAAAAAAAAAAAAAAAAAAAACAACGGTTGGATGGAAATTAACAAGAGATACACCAATTAGAACCAAACTGCAATAGGTCTAGCAAGACCTGTATTAGGGTGCTGACAGAAAGTGACAGTCAAAGGGTATGAGATAAAATAAAGAGGATTTATTGAGGTATAAGATGGTGGAGAATGGTCTCAAGGAGTAAAAACAGTTCTCCGCACATGTGTGCAAAGTCTCAAAATCAATCATTTGTATGTATAAAGGAACATCTCTCAAATGAGGCCTGTTAGGACGTAGCAGC
>PVKP010056919.1:0-10395 GCA_004027715.1 Plecturocebus donacophilus
GAAAAAAAAAAAAAAGTAAAAGCTAATTTAATGCTTTTTTTTCTAATTTGAGGTATGTTATATTTAATAGTTTTTATTTACACCTCTAATCTTAAGCTTCATCTCTTTCCAATGTGGGTCTGTTCCATGAGGGGGCCCCCTTACCCAAGAACTGAGACTTCTGGACTCAGTGTGGCCAGAGTTTAGCAACATGGAGACCAAGTCTCTACTAAAAATACAAAAATTAGCTGGGCATGGTGGCAGACACCTGTGATCCCTGCTATTCGAGAGGCTGAGAAAGGAGACTCACTTGAACCCAGGAGGTGGAGGCTGCAGTGAGCTGAGATTGTGTCACTGCACTCCAGCCTGGAGACAGAGTGAGACTCCAGCTCAAAACAATAAACTTAAAAAGAGCACAGGCTCTAAAGCCAGACACCCGGCTGCTCAGGAATCCCCTCGGCTTGTGGCCCTGGGCAATTCCAACACACCTTTCTGCCCCCAGATCTGCCTCATGGGGTTGTCACAGGCATTAACTGAGGCGGCGCCTCACCCAGGGCCTGGCACCCAGAAAGGTGTGGTACACATCAGCCATTAGAGCCTTTCTAAGGCCGATCCAGAAAGAGGAAGACTTACAGGCAGACAGAGCTGGACTCAGATCCCAACCCTGCCCCTCCATAGCTGGGCACTAAGCTGGTGACTTGGCCTCTCAGAACCTGCATTTTCTTGCCTGTGGGGAGGGAGGAATAGCCGCTGTCTACTGACCTCCACTGTGAGGCCCAGAGCAACAGCGGATGGAGCCGGTGACCCAGACCCTGGTCCAGCCCGTGTGGCCTCCAGATGTTTGGGGGCCGCAGTTGGGCTTCTGTATGCAGATACCGGCTGTGGCCTCTCAATAGCCTTGCCAGGGTAGGGACTGTACCATCCCCAGGCAACAGATGAGGAAATCAAGGCTCTGAGAGGTGAAGTCATGCTCAGGGTGCCTGGCTGGCCACCGTCTTCCTTCCCAGCTGCCGGGGCCTCCATGAGAGGGGCAGGAGGTCATTTGAATAACAAGTATTGTCATCTGGGGGATGCAGTTGGGCTGGCTTGTGACAGGAGGCTCCCTGACTCCAGGCTGGATGCTGCCCCAGGGCCCCTGTGGCCAGAGGGAACAGGGTATGCCATGGACACCCTTCCCAGCTCCCCTTGGCTTGGGCCCCATGCAGCTGGCTGGCCTGACCCTGCCATGGACACCATGTGCACTCAGAAAGGTGACTCAGCCATGTCCACCCCCATGTCCCTTGCCTGCCGTGGGAAGAAACATTCTCTCACCATATGCATTCTTTTTTAAAAAAAAATCTTATATCTTGGGTTACAGATTTTCTTCATCTAAAGTTTTTTGCTGATTTTTTCTAAACAAGGTGTTTCAGAACCCCCTTGGCAGCTATAGGCTCTGGGACTCACAGGGCGGTGTCAGCTGCTTGCTGTCCTGTGCCAGGTGTTAAACAGCAGCAGAGCCCCTGATCAGCTGCCCCCGCCCCACCTGCTATGGTACACCACCCCTGAGACACCCACAGCCCCATGCTCCTGGACGCAGGCTGGGCTGGCAGGAAAGGAAGGTCCAAGGGCCCTGGGCAGCTGCAGGAAAGCGAGGTGAGAGGGGGCATGGGAGCCAGCGGAGGGCACAGCCTGCCCTCTCATGGAGACCCCAGCAACCCGGAAGGAAGAGGGTGGCCAGCCAGGCTGCATAGGCATGACTTCACCTCTCAGAGCCTCCATTTCCTCATTTGTCACCTGGGATGATCCAGTCCCTACCCTGGCAAGGCCATTGAGAGGCCACAGTGTGTCTGCACACAGAAGGTGTTCCTTCAGTGAGAATGACTGCATTCCTGCAGGGAGACGGGTGAAGGCAGGGACAGGGGCACCTTAACTGTGACTTGGGATCTCTGGGCAGACTGTTTTTGTTTGTTTGTTATTATGTTTTGCGTTTTGTGTTTGTTTTTGGTTTTTTTTTTGAGACAAGGTCTCATTCTGTCACCCAGGCTGGAGTGCAGTGGCATGATCACGGCTCACTGCAGCCTTCACCTCCCCAAGCTGAGGTGATGCTCCCACCTGAGCTTCCTGGGTAGCTGGGACCACAGGCACGTGCTACTATGCCTGGCTAATTTTTCTATTTTTTGTAGAACACAGGGTTTTGTCATGTTGCCCAGGTTCTTTTGGCACTTTGGACAGAAGGTGGCATTGGGCTGGCCTTCAAAGGGGTGGGTGGGGCGGGACCTCTGGTAGGGGCAGGTATGAGAAGGTTCCAGGCAGCGGGAATGCAGCAGGAAAGGCCCCAGACAGGAGCTCTCGAGCCTTTGCAGGGAACAGGGGACAGATTGGTGTGGCTGGGGGAGGGGCATGAGCAGAGAGCACAGTGAGGTTGACTGGACGGGGGTGATAGGTTTGGGGTAGGCCTGTGATGCCAGTAAAGGTGCCCAGCTCCATTCTGGGGTCTTTGTGCCCACAGAGCAGTCTCCACCTCACCCTCCAGCATGGCCCATCCTTCCCTGCACCACAATGTAGGAAGCTGGCGCCCTGCATGCAGGTGGGTGCCTGCGGGCCTGCCACCCCCAAAGCCCAGTCCTGGCCCTGCCGTTCAAGCTGGGCTCTCTTTCCAGTCCTTCCCACTGACTCAGCTGGGCCCTTGGGAAGGCTGGGCCAGGATGGCACAGGCACCTCACCCTGGCCAGGAACAGGAATGGACACCATCTCGGGGACCGATGTTTTTCGAGTGGTGCTATCTGCCCCGCACTGCCCGGCCCGGCTGTGTAGGCCTCTTGGTACCGTGTCTGTTGGTAATGACCATAACGACTCTGTTTTCTTCCACAGATGACTCTGGGGATGACGACGAGGCTGCTACCCCAGCCGACAAGAGCGAGCTACACCACACCCTGAAGAACCTCTCCCTGAAGTTAGATGACCTCAGCACGTGCAATGACCTCATCGCCAAGCACGGCGCCGCACTCCAGCGCTCCCTGAATGAGCTGGACGGCCTCAAGATCCCATCCGAGAGTGGGGAGAAGCTGAAGGCGGTGAACGAGCGGGCCACCCTCTTCCGCATCACATCCAATGCTATGATCAATGTGAGTACCCGCCCCCACCACCGTCCTGGCACAGGGCTCCCTGGCTCTGGCCCCGGGGTCCCTGAGTGGGTGACCAGGGATGCTTGATTGAAAGGCCAGGGTTCCACTTCCTGTGTCTCCATGGTGTTTCCCAGAGCCAGCACCCCCCAGCTAGCTTCAGGGTTCTCGAGTCATCTCCTTCATTCTGCCATCATTGGGCAAGGACATGCTTCTTAATCGTCAGGAGGAAACTGGAGCTGGGTGTGGACTCTGGTGCAGCCTACAGTTAGTTCATGCCTGGATAAGAAAGGTTGGGGCCCCAAGTTGACTAGCCAGCCTGGCGGGTCAGCTCTGCCCTCACAGTAGGGACACAGCTCCCACACTGGCCCTCAGTGGCTGCTATGGCTCCTTCCTAGGTTCATTCCCCAGATGCAGGGAGCAGATGCTGTGCACGCACAAGGGGAGGGTGTGTGGTGGGGGGCCGCAGTTGGGGGCTCCCTGAGCTAGAAGAGCCTCAGAGCTGCGGCTGCCAAGGTTGGGCCAACCTGATGGTAGATGAAGCGAATAACTGCAGCTGTAAACTAAGTAGCCCAGCCGCAGGAGTCGGCCACTCACCCCGGCTCTGGAAGCCACATGGCTGTGACTGGTAGCCAGGAGGGTCTCTCGATGGTGGCGGGAGGATCGTGCTTGGCCCTGCTTCACTCTTTCTGTCTGGGGAGTGCTCCCCAGAGGTATGCGTGCTCCTCCAGGCCTCCACCCTCCAGACACAGGTCTGACTGCAGCAGCCTCCTCCCAGGGCAGTCCCACAGCAGGGCACATCTGGGCCAGAGGTGTAGTCGCAGGAGCTTGGTGTGGTCTGCTGGGAGCAAGGAGGCCAGAGTAGAGGAGCTGTGCCAGAAATGGAGGCTGCTACAGAGGAGGAAGTGAGGTCCAGAGAAGGGGGTTCAGAAGAGCCATCATGCTGGCTGGGGACAGTGGGCAGTGCTGGTGCCCAGGTGAGCTCACTGCAGGCCAAGAGCCCAGGCTTAAACCTGGGCCTCCAAGACCTGCCCCAAGCCTCCTTCACTGGCCTGTTGGCAGCACGACTGTGGGGCCGGAGGGCCACCTCACCACCCACACCTGCCTGGATATGCTCAGGCTCAGGCCTGGAGTGCCCAAATGCAGCCTTGGGAATCCCACCCTGGGGGCTGAGGCTGAGCGAAGTGTGCCTCTTTCCCTGACCACTGGGGAACTCAGCTGCAGGTGCCCATCAGCAGGTGTGTGTGCCTTGCCCATCCAGATCCCACAGTGATGAGGGGTGGGGGGCAGTTGGCCCCATGTGCCACAGATGCTGAGAGGCTGCTGGGCCACCCTGCATGTTGGCCCCATTGTCGCCTGTACTGTTTTCCTACATCCACCCTCTCAGGCCCACTGTCCTTACAGCCCACAGACCAGATTGCTGTACTTCTACCAGGGACACGCACACATGTAAAGCACTGAATGACATAACGATGCATTTATATTTCCTTGTCCATCCCGGAAGCCCCCACCGGAGGCTTCCCAGGCACTGCCTCCCCACCTAAGACCAGAACTGCTTTGTCTTGAGTAAGCAGTTTTGGCTTTTCCAAGGTAATGAGCTTCTCAGCTGGCTGCCGTCTTGCACGCTTTTTATCAGACATCAGAGGCTCGTCTGTGCTTACGAAGCCATAAAAACAGCTCCAAGTCTAAGTGCCTAATGAATTGTTTTATGGGAAGCACAACCCCCGGGGTTGGTCACGATTCCTTTCTCCAGCTCTAGCATCCCGGGAATGTGGCGGCAGAGTCGGCCCTGAGTGACGGGAGCTGTGCCCTGGGCTGGGTTCTGCCAGACCTGCTGGTGTGAGCCTGCTCCGAGGGCTCCACTCCAAGCTCCTGCTGTTAAATCAGGGGCAGGGAGGGCAGGAGTGCGGGGCGGCCGTGACAGACTGTGCTTATAGCCCAGGCTAGCCCAAAGGCTCATGTTCCCTCTGGACTCTTCCTCCCAGCTACTCCTCACTTGGCAGGAACCGAGACGGTTCTGGAAGGGCTGTTTGCATGGCTGTCAGACACCAAGTGTTCAGCCCCCACTGTGTGCAGAGAAGCCACCCTGAAGACCATGGGACACACGCATTCCCGCCCCTGGCCAGGCTGTGGCTTCGCAGCTGTCAGGAGAAGGTGTTGGGCCAGGGCTGTGTAACTAGGACATCCATGCTGCTCCCACCTCCAAGCCTTCAGGGAGCCTCTTCAGACACCAGACCACTTACCCCTTCCAACAGTTAGCCCACTTAGCACCATGAGGGACTGTGAATGCCAGCATGGAAACTGAGGCTCAGGGAAGTCACCCAAGCTGTTCAACATAACCCAGCTGGTAGGTGGCCATGCTAAGATGCAAACCCAGGTCTGTGTGGCCTGCAAGAGGAGTGATGGCCCTCGTCCTCTCCAGGGAGGTAAGGGTGACACCCCTGAGGGTTGCAGAGGCCCCTCCTGCTGTGGCCACACGCCAAGGTCAGGACATGGGGCAGCCTCACCCATGCCCTGGGCAGGATCCAAGCCTCAGAGATTTCTGTGAGTCCCCGGAGTTCCTTACCTTTCAGCTTCAGGGTATCCTCTGGTCATCATGGCTGTAGCCCCTCCAGGGCCCCTCGTGGGAAGCCAGGGACTTGGAGATGGAAGCTACCCACCGAGGTCCCCAGAAGGTACAAATCATCACCCCCAATCTCTCCTGATCTCACAGTGAGAGGGAGCTGCTTCTCCCCACCGCAGCTCCATCCTGCTCCCCAGCCCTGCCTGACTGTGATGTGTGCAGGCATGCTCCCCACAGTGCCCATGCCTGCACCGGGGGAATCTCTACTCCCACCGGCTCCTCAGACAGAGCAGATCCTCCTCCCAGTGAAATGCTGTGTGTTTTCCACCTTGTGAGCTCTGATCGTGCCCAGTCATAGAGGTGGAGCCAAAAATGAGGGACGGCTGGTCAGACAAAGCCCACATGGAGGGTGCCCTTCAGGGTGCGCTGGAACAGGCAGCTCTCTTCCTACAGGGACAGGATGGCTGTTCCATCTTCACTTTCCCCTAAGACCACAAAGAATCTGGGGTTGTTCCAGCTTCAGGAGAAAAGTCAGGGGTGGCCGGGTGCAGTGACTCAACGCCTGTAATCCCAGCACTTTGGGAGGCCAAGGCAGATGGATCACTTGTGGCCAAGAGTTCAAGACCAGCCTGACCAACATGGTGAAACCCCTTCTCTACTAAAAATACAAAAATTAGCTGGGCATGGTGGTGCAAGCCTGTAATCCCAGCTACTCGGGAGGCTGAGGCAGGAGAATCACTCGAACCCAGGAGGTGGAGGTTGCAGTGAGCTGAGATCGCACCACTGCACTCCAACCTATGTGACAGAGTGACATAGGTTGTGTCTTAAAAAAGAAAAAAATTAGCCAGACATGGTGACACATGCATGTAGTACTAGCTACTTGGAAGGCTGAGGCAGGAGAATCATTTGAACCCAGGAGGTGGAGGTTGCAGTGAGCCAAGATCATGCCACTGCACTCCGGCCTGGGTAACAAAGTGAGATTCCATCTCAAAAAAAAAAAAAAAAAAGTCAGGTGATTTTTAAATTTCTTTCAAGTTTGGGGAGGGGCATTGATATCATAAGCCTTTAGGTCCTCAGCTCCCAGAAGGACAGGCACAGGGGGTCCTCTGGATGATTCCCAAGAGCCCAGGACCCACGGCTAGTGGTGCGGGCCCATTCCACGCACACGTTGATCCTCCCCTGACATCAGGAATGGCCTCGGCCCCAGGTGTTTGAGGGAAGAAAGTGCTCAGAGATGGTTTCTGGATTGGGAATATTGAACAGTGATGCTGTGTTTCAATCTCCCACACCTTTGCCAGTGCTGTATCTTCTAGAACACACCTTCCTCACCCTTCAGGTACTGGCAGCTCCCTTGTCATCCTTCAGAACCCCACAGGGACATCACCATGGCCTTCCAAGGCCTCTCTTTGGCAGTGTTCCTCCTGGCCAGGACCCCAGCTCCCAGATGCACCGCTCTGTGGCATTTAGCCCATTGTTTCAACTGCTCCTCACTGGGCTTCGTGTTCCCTGAGGTCGGACTGAGTGTCTTACAGGTGTCCCCGACAGTGGCCCTGTGGGAGTGCCAGCGAGTGATGTGTCTCCAGATAAAGCACTCCAAGTGGCCCACGGCTCACATTTACCTGTGATGGTACCTTTTACAAAGCGCTTCTGGTCCCATTTTCTCACCTGAACAAGATCAGTGAGAAAGCGGAGGCCCAGCCCTGAGGCCTCAGCCTGCCAAGGCCGGCCCTGCACCCACCTGCACTCCCTTTCCAGAGGGGTCACTTGGCCTGGACCAGCATTTATGGCATTAAATTATATCGTAACCACATTTTCCATGTGCACACCACACTGGGTTGCAGCCTCCCTCTGCCCTGTGGCATTTTGATTGGCAGGGTTCTCTCTAGCCGGACTTGGAAGGTGTACTTGGTGTGCCTTGGAAGGACCCTCTGTGGATAGCAACTAAGTCAGCCGCCCCATTGCGAACTCAGAGCAACCCCTCTCTCATCACACAGCCAGGAAAGCCTGCCTGCTAGGCATTTGACACCAGGACTTAGCAGCTGCCTCCCGAGCCCTGCCCAGGCCTGTGCCAGGCAGGGATTCGCAGGGAACAGGCAGCCTGGCAAACTCTTAAAGTGATAGGTCATCAGGCATGTGTTCATCGGTATGACCTGTTCTAAGAGGACCCAGGGCCGCCAGCTCACATGCCCATTTTTGAAGGCCAAGTTTGGGGAGAGCCCGGGAAGGTTCCCAGTTGGCAGGAAGACAGATTCCTGCCCAGCTAACTACAGCCCAGCGGGAGAGCCAGGGCAAGCCTTGCCTCGCCTTACAGAGGGCGGAGGCAGCAGCCGTCACCACGCACAGGTCTTTCTGCTCTGGCCAGGATGGAGACCTGCGCCAGTGTGGCTCTGAAGCCCCTCTGTTATCCCCACCTGCCCACCCGGTTACCCTTCCTGGGCCTCTGGACGGTTCTCCAGCCATGGGGGGCCCGTGGGCAGAACCTGGTCATTGGGCGAGGTTGCTGATTGTGTGAGTGGTGGCCTCACCTCCCCACTGCCCCGGAAAGGAGAGCAGACTCCTCGCCTTGCCCCTTAGGGAACCTGGAGAGACCAGCTTGGCTTTTGGGTTTTCAGCCATGAGAGAGAAACAGGTATGGGGTTCATATGATTCCTAAGCATCCCTGGCAGGCCCAGCAGCCTCTCCCCACCTGTTCCCCATGGGCCACCCGTCCCTGGTTCTGTCTTCCTGCGCTGGTGGCAGTTCTCCCAACAGCCACACCCCAGCTCCTGAGGACTGGGCTATGAGGGGCTGGGACAGGCCCTGTCACTGAGGAGCCAGGAGGGGAAAGGGGATGAGTTTTCCATGTGTTGTGTGGCACGCCAGACACTCTGCATGCGTCTCCCCTGCCCCCACTCTGCAGGCTTACACATGGGGACAGCAAAGCTGAGGGGCTCAGGATCCCAGCCAAAAAGGATATGAACCCACATCTTTCTGACTCCAGACCCTGCTACAATGCTGCATTATGGTAGAGAAATGAACCTGACCCTCCCTTGATGGGGGCAGGAGGTCAGGAAAACCTCCCCATCACCTTCACCCTGCATCCCTGTCCTGGCACCACTGACCACCCTCCTCCTGCAGGTCTGTGGCGTCTCGCGGATCTTTCTACTGCAGCATCTTGACCCATCCTTCCTGCAAGGGCAGGACACAGTATCCCTCGCAATCCCAGGAGCCCTGTAGCCTCTACGCCTGGCTCAGAGCCCAGCACATGGGAGCCTCCGCAAATGAGAGGGAGGGAGGGAGCGGGGAGAATACTGTGAAAAATCACAGGAGCAAATGAATGAATCGCTTAGTGTCTGGCAAAATTCCCTAGTGGGTAATTTTTTTTGACTCTGATAAAAGCCAGCCCAGCAGATCCTTGCTTGAATTACTGTTTTGGGTAACTGTGAATTCTCCTGCCATTTAAGAGAAACTCTGTGGCACTATTAATGACTTTGGTTTTTAGAATGAGTCTTGAACCATAACGTGCCTGCGCACAGGTGCTCTGCCCTGCCTGGGGTGGGGACGTTCTCCCGCACGGCAGCGTCCTCCCCGAGTACCAGGGTGTACCTCATACGGTGGCATTGCTGCTGTCACTTGGTTTCAGGTGGGGGATGATTGAGTTCATACATATTGTAAACTCATGCTTTGAGTGTCATTATCCATAAAGTGGAAAACCTGTGGGAGCAGGTTCCGTCTGCAGGCCAGGGCAGCGGAGTAAGGCTGGGGCGTGCTCTCCTCTGCAGTCCTGAGCCCCCGGCGGGGCTGGCAGCTGGGCTTCATCCTGCTTCCTAGCCTATGGGCTTGTTCCCGCTGCCATCCCTTCAGACCCTGCAGGTGGGGCCCAGGCAATACCCACTGTACCTGACTCAACCCCTGTTCCTGAACTCGGAGGGCTCTTCATAGTTGGTGACTCATGGTGGGCCCAGGACTTGGTCCCTATGACCACATGACCCCCTGTGGCCCTTGGGAACCTTGAGCTGTGAGGGTGCACACAGCCCCACATCCCCTTGTGGGCCCTGTATCCTCCCTTGGGAGCTGTAACCACATCGGTGACACGGATGTCAGGGGCAAAAAGACCTTTAGAGGAAAGAGCAGTGAGGCGGGATGGGGTGAGAGATGCAGACAGGCTGGGGGCTGAGCAGGAGGGGTACAGGTGCCAGGCGCCCTGGAATGAGTACTGGGAGCCACAGGAGAGAAGGCCAGTCACAAGGGACCTCGTGCTGACAGCGTGACTTGAAATGAGACAAGGGACTCAATGCCAAATGACTCAACGCCAATGGCAATGTTAATGACTCAAGGCCAAATAAAATGATCCCACGTGCATTTTAGCAAGACGCCTCTTCTGCTTGGAGAATAACTATCTGTGAGGCAGCCACAGGTGCGCAGAGACCCTTCAGGGCCCCTCGGGCAGGGAGAGGAGAGCTGGTGCCGGTGAGAGTGGGCAGTGCTGCTCTGAGTTGAAGGCAGGGCCAGCAGAGTTGCTGTGCAGGTGAGAAAAGAGGCCATCGGGGAGGGACCCATGCTGGGGGCCTGGGCCACTAGGGAATGGGGGCCTTGCTCTCTGATTCCCCACTTGGCCCACACGGGGGTTCTGCAGGATGCAGGAGGGTCTTTCCCAGGAATAGGTCTTGTGTAGCCAGTGAGTGGGTAGAGCTGGCTTGCGGAGTGAGCCCCACAAAAGCCCAAAGGCCCTCGAGGTGCCAGGGGCAGGCAGAAAGAAGAGAGGACGGGGCT